>JAWZYU010000814.1:0-72000 GCA_038380435.1 Ryuthela nishihirai
GTCCCAGCTGGGTCAGCGTTGAGATTTATCTCCGCAAAATTCCCCGCCCTGCCCACGGTCAGTAGGGGACACCGATGGGCTTGGAAAGGCCGTCGTCCGTCGGATGGGACGTTAAGCCGTGGCCCCGTGTGCGGGAGAGCCACACCCTGTGCACGTTAAAGAACACGCTAGATGGCCTTGACGGGAGGCTACCATCTGTCTCCTAACAGCTGTTCCAGTGGGTCCCCTCCCCCAACGTTCTCTGAGCCTACGGGGTCCATGTGACCTGGCCATTTAGCCCATGGTGTGCAAAAAAAAGTGCCGCTCAGAGGTAAAACAACCCAACAACCTAGAACATTTAAGGCCAAAATCGATCCCTTGCAAAAAATTTCGTATAACAGAATCAATAACCAAACTAAAGAGTAAATTTAAAACTCATTGCAATTAAAATATTGCACAATCTGCATCTTAAAACATCGTAGTATTTTCGCAATGAACTTTCGAAATTCGCCAACAATTTCATCACTTACTGATTATTGTCTTTTTTCATGTTTATTTTTCCATGGTTTACAGATTGATAATAAGAGGAAGGAAATTTCAATTCCTATACCCTGTCAAATTACAATAGGGGGGCGGGGGTTCGAGTCCCAGTAGGGGCAGCGTTGAGATTTATCTCCGCAAGACTCTCCGCCCTGCCCACGGTCAGTAAGGGACACCGATGGGCTTGGAAAGGCCGCCGTCCGTAGGATGAGACCTAAGACCGTGGCTCAGTATGTGGAAGAGCCATACCCTGTGCACGTTATAGAACACTCTGGATGACCTTGACGGGAGGCTACCATCTGTCGTCTCCTAGCTGCTGTTCAGTAGGTCCCCTCCCCCAACCTTCTCTGAGCCTTCGGGGTCCATGTGCCCTGGCCATTTAGCCCATGGTGTGCAAAAAAGCGCCGCTCAGAGGTAAAACAACTCAACCCAACTACAATAGCTTTGGTATCTGTTTACTCAATTTCAGTTAACACGGGATTTTCCTCAAATATTTTTTATCATTTTGCCCTTTAGAGCTTTTAAAAATTTAAGTGGGGGGTGCTTTAGAGTGCTGAAGCACTCATAACCATCAAAACCACATTTTAGTGTTTAATTTAAGAAAGCGGTCTTAAGTCTGCGGCATAAAAATACAACTTTACGCCGACTACGATTTCTTTTCAATACCGAGAAAATAGGCGTGGCTTCGGCTTTTCTGATGATCATGTATTGATGCAACGTCATGTATTGATGCAACGGCCAATGCCGTTGCATCAACACATCCTGGTTCGCACGGGAAAGAACACGAATACCGTGTAGTGGGAAAACTTGAACAGTTACGTGTCAGTCGCATCGGAATACTCAGTTCTTTGGTCTTTCGTTCCGTTGATTTGTCACCAACTTGTTGAGGGGTTTTCAGTTTGTAAAAATAACAGTTCGTTTGGGAAGTGCATCGTTGGATTTGAGATGGAAACAATAGGTCGGTACGACGTCACAACGCCGGAATCAATGGATCTGTACGAAGTCACAACGATGGAAACGACTCCATTGTCACCTGTTGATAGGGAAAAGTTTACCACTTGGGATATTGTTGTAGTTGTTGTGTATTTTGTTCTAGTTTTGGCAACCGGCTTTTACGTAAGTATCATCGAAAACAATGTATTACCTTCGATTCGACTAATTTGTTATTTTATAGACATTGTTGAGCAATGGAAAACTCTGTTGCAACTAATGACTTGCAAATGTAGTTGAAGTGTTTGAGTAGTGCATGACTTGCAAATGTAGTTGCATAATGACTTGCAAATGTAGCTGCATAATGACTTGCAAATGTAGCTGCATAATGACTTGCAAATATAGTTGCATAATGACTTGCAAATGTAGTTGAAGAGTTTGACTATGACCGGCACTTTTTAGTTTGGTCACAAAGGTGCAAAATGTCCTTTTTGACAAAAAAAAAAATGTACACTCTTTGCCAAAGGAATTCTCCCGTTTGGAAGTGTTGGGTTGTTTTACCTCTGTGCAGCATTTTTTTACACAAGGACCCCAAAGACTCAAAGAACGCTGCGCAAGAATACCCATTGGAAACAAGGGGACCAAGTTAAAAGACAGATGGTAGCCTAACGTCAAGGTTGAGATGTTGGTTCTTTTACCACTCAGTTGCACCTTTTTGCACACAATGGGTTAAATGGCCAGGTCACAGAGACTCCGGGGCTCAGAGAAGATTGAAGACCCACGGGACAGCTGTTAGGAGACAGATGGTTTCAAGGCCACCCAACATGTTCTTTAACGTGCACAGGGTATGGTACCCCCGCATACGGGGTCATGGCTTTACACCCCATCCAAAGGATGGCGGCCTTTCCAAGCCCAACGGTGTAACCTACTGAGCGGGGTCCGAGCGCGGAATTTTGCGGAGATAAATCTCAACGCTGACCCAGGCAGGACTCGAACCTGGGAATTATAAGTTTCTACCCTTCGCTAAGAAACTTAAAATTGTAGGTTTTTTTTAAAAGTAATTTTGTAGATTGTATCTCGTTTGCGGAGAAAACGAGTTAATATTTGTACTTTGTTGTCTGTCCGTCTTTCGGGCATTCAACTTTTCGTTTTTAGAGATAAATTAAAAATTCTATTTTTGATTTTTTTTTAAATATTGATGAAATATTACTATTCATAGTTTTTCAAATTTCTCAATAGCTTTAATTGCACCCTCTAACGGAGGAAAATTTTAGAAACTGCCAAAACTTTAAACGAATATTCCAAACGATCTATTTATGCTAAAAATTTGAAATTTTGTCGTAGAGTGTGATGGGCAAGTTTTTGCGTATTGCAACATTTATTTGACCTCCCCTTCCCCTCCCCAGGGATTGGGTTGTTGTTGGGCTGTTTTACCTCTGAGCGGACTAAATGACCAGGCCACATGAATAAATGACCAGGCCACATGGATCTCACACCATGGGCTAAATGACCAGGCCACATGGATCTTGAAGGCTCAGAGAAGATTGGGGGAGGGGACCCACTGGAACAGCTGTTGGGAGACAGATGGTAGCCTCCCGTCAAGGCCATCCAGCGTGTTCTTTACCGTGCACAGGGTATGGTTCTCCCGCACACGGGGCCACGGCTTAACGTCCCATCCGACGGACGGCGTCCTTTCCAAGCCCATCGGTGTCCCCTACTGACCGTGGGCAGGGCGGAGAATTTTGCGGAGATAAATCTCAACGCTGACCCAGCTGGACTCGAACCTGGGAACTACAGATTACGAGCCTGGCGCGCTACCGACTGAGCCCCCCCCCCCCCCCCCCCCCCCCCAGGGATTGGGAAAACGCCCCCCCCCCCCCCCCCCCCCCAGGGATTGGGAAAACGCAGATTCTTTGTTTCAAGAGATAAATTCGAAATTCTTTTTATGTTGTACTTCTTATTATGCTCCTTGAAATTTCCAAATAATCCAATAATTCTAATTTCCACTCTTAGAGGGTTACTTACGAACTACTATTATTTTCGAACGTGTTTTTAATTTTAATTTGACAAAATCTCTTTAAAAATTTTACCCCTCAAGCAACTTTTTGTCACAGAAATGCGATAGGAGCCTGTCTGTTTAATACATAATAGAAAAGTTCAGTGAGTAAAGTAAGACCTCAGCAGAAAGACAACCCAGTAGTTCGTTTTTAAAAAACGAACTGCAGAAAAAAAAACTAAAAGATATGCATGCGTTGTTCAAAAGATTAATTTGGCCTGACAAAAAAATTGGATATATATTTAGCGCTTTTTGATTTTTGCACATTTGAAATATCATTGATTGATACTTTAAGTGTATTGTCGAATTCAGCTATTTATGTTACTTGTAAAACAAAAGTGCGACCTGCTTGCCTAAAAAAAAATGACCCGTATGAAGTCCTAACGCCACTACACCACTACTTATAACAAAACTTCTTCTTTACTTGTAATTTAACTTGTTTTCAATCTCGTTGTGACACTAGACTTAAAGTTTATCTTTAGAAATATGTGTGATTAATTATTTGAACTTTTTTCTTAAGGTAACGAAAATATCTTTAATTTTATTGATTTCCCTTTTTGAGATAATTTCTGTGTTTGCTAATATTATCTTAATTATTAACCTCACATTTCATTGATTCTAACCAATGGCTTCATTTCTGCTTTCTTTAGTCCATGTGCAGATCCAACAGAGGAACTGTCAGCGGGTACTTTTTAGCTGGAAGATTTATGTTTTGGCTTCCGGTAAGTTGTAATTGAATGGTTTAAATATTAATCAGTTTAATTTCATTATTTCGTTCTCTGCATACTAGAGCATTTGAACTCTCTCTCTCTCTCGTTCCGAGTGTAAAAAACGCATCGATCTCAACATATGGGGAGACTTTATCTTTATGAATGGGATCACCACGTATAAATATAAAGAGCGTCCAAAAATAATGATGTTATCATCATCAGTACTATCGTCATCACTGTCGTGACCCTTGGGTTCGGATCCTGTCAGACTGTGACATATGTCGTGACCCGTAGTTCGGATCCTGTCCGACTGTGACAGATGTGATGACCCAGTCCACACAGGAGAGAGGGACGATGAAGAAATTACTTAATTCGCTTCGGTTAAACTTCAGGTTCGCGGGTTTTTACGCTCGTGCCACTGTATGCCTTAACTTTGCTGCGTTGAATGAAGAATAACAATGGTCCATCAATTACTGCACGAGAGTTGTATAGGGACGACACAATTTTTATTCACACTATATACAGCTATGTGCTGGGAATGAACTCCACTCCGTGGTCCTTTGCTGCTTCACACTGTGGTTCTTTCTGAATCCACAAAACTACTATCAAATTCACCGCTCAACTCCGTGAGCCTTTGCTGCTTTGCTACTGCAAATATTACTAAAATGAGGTGGAGAATTGCATACTCTGCAATTTCTCACTTTACAGACCTCAAAACTTGGCGAAAGGATAACCAACCTTTGCCTACACTGTGGCTCCTCCTGAACCACAAGAATAAAAGATAAGATTCTCCAAGAATCTGGATTCCCTCTTGGAATCGCACCCTCACTCACTCCAAGGGTTACTATTGAGAAAGGCGGCGTCCTTTTGACGCGTGTCAACACGACCTCCTTGCTTGAAAGCTAACGCACAGACTGATTCTTCCAACTCCTTCCCCTAACCTCGTGCGCGAACTTTCTCCGCCGCGGGCTATTTAGTCATACACGGCATAAACAACTGCTGGCATTCGTCACCACTTACCAGGAGCAGCTTTAGACCCGAAAAACAACAACAATGAGTCATCCCAGCACAAACATTTCCAAGAACACATAAAAATATATACAACAATATAATAAATAAATAAATATAAAATTCGAGGGACATGACAATCACCACTATCACCATCATTAATATTATCATCACCATCATCACTATTGTCATAATCCCCACTACCATCATCACTGTTACCATCGCCACTATTGTCATCATCACCATTGCCATCATCACCACTACCATCATCACTATTGCACCATCACCATCATTGCTATTGGTCACTATTCCATCATAACTATTTTCATATTATTATTGGCACTATCACCATCATTGCTGTTGTCCCTACACCATCATTACTATTGTCACTATTAGCATCATTACTATTGTCACTATTAGCATCATTAATATTGTCACCATCATGTCATTATTTTTGTCATCATCACTATCATTACTACTGTCATTATCACCATCATTACTACTTTCACCATCACCATCATTACTATTGTCATCACCACCATCATTACTATTGTTATCATCGCCATCGTTATTATTCCAATCATAGTCATCACCATCATAGCTACTGTCGTCATCACCATCACTACTGTTGCTGTTGTTACCATCACTACTATTGTCGTCATCAACTTCAGCATTTTGTCGTCATCATATCGATGTCGTCGCCGCCACCACCACCACCATCATACCGATGTCGTCACCACTATCATATCGGCGGCGTCACCACTATCATATCGGTGTCGTCACCACTATCATCATCATATTAATGTCATCATCACCAGTATCATCATCATATTAATATCATCATCACCAGTATCATCATCAATACGACCACTATCATATAGTTTATATACAGTGTACCCCCTTTTCTTTTCGGATAAAAGCATTACCAGATTTTAATAAGGTAGTTAAGCACTTACCTAGAGGTGCCAACATAAGAAGGGCGTCACTATTTAAGCGTTTCAATTTGTTTATTTAAGTGACAAAAAATAATGCTATTTTCAGTCTCAGAAGGAATCCTCCTCGAAAAAAAAATGAGCCATTATACTCTGGTGACCAGACGTCCCCATTTTCCTGGGGCAATCCCTGGATGAAAAAACTTTTCTCCTGACAGATAAAAGTCCCCGGAACTGTATTTTTAGGATTTTTTAAATATTAAATTAACTGTACAACATGAAAATATCTTTTACTAATTGAGTAGTAGTGGCAACACTTGTGAAAAAAATCAGTCAGTAATGCATGTGAACTGTGATTGAAAAGCTGAGGCTAGAATTTTAAAATGAAAGCCATTAATTGCGAGCTGTCAAACTAAGCTCAGTAGTGAGGCCTCCGTTTTCCGGTTTTCTCAGGCAGTGATGGTCTCAAAGGGGACGACTGCTCCCAAATTCTGAGAAAAGGAGTCAAAGATTCAGACAGAAAGCAACAGTCATTCCAATGAATTTCGTTTTTAAAAGATGTTCCAATGAATTTCGCTTTTAAAAGTCGTTCCAATGAATTTCGCTTTTAAAAGTCGTTCCAATGAATTTCGCTTTTAAAAGTCGTTCCAGTGAATTTCGCTTTTAAAAGTCGTTCCAGTGAATTTCGCTTTTAAACGTCGCTCCAATGAATTTCGCTTTTAAAGTCATTCCAGTGAATTTCGTTTTTAAAAGTCGTTCCAATGAATTTCGCTTTTAAAAGTCGTTCCAATGAATTTCGCTTTTAAAAGTCGTTCCAATGAATTTCGCTTTTAAAAGTCGTGCCAATGAATTTCGCTTTTAAAAAGTCGTTCCAATGAATTTCGCTTTTTAAAGTCGTTCCAATGAATTTCGCTTTTAAAAGTCGTTCCCCTCACCCCACACCCCGATACGAAAATAATAATAATAATAATAAAACTGCATCCTGGAACTGTTAGTGACCTTTAGCCAATTTTACAAATCAAAATTTCAACGATTTCAGATTTTTCTTTTATGTGGTCGTCCTAGATTCCACTCTCTTCAAAGCACTATCCCTCCTGACAATCGAAAGTGCACTTTTAAAAAAGTGTGGATTGTGATGAAGAGGCATAGATTGTTAATGCTGGATGACCTTGTCTGTAGGCTACCATCTGTCTCGTAATAGCTGTCAAGTAGATCGCCTTTCCCAAACTTTCTCTGAGCTTTTGGGGTCCTTGTAACCTGGAAGTTTATCTCAGTGTGAGCAAAAAAAGGGCCTCTCAGAGGAAAAGGAGCTCTTATTTTAAAATTATACAGCGCTACTTCTATATAATAAATAATTCTTTAAGTAAGAATTTTAATATAAGTAAGAATTTCTTTTTTTTTGAAGGGGAATGATTTTTTTCAAGTTGTAGGAACTAACTTTGAATTTCTATTTATAAATACATACTTTTGCATTTTAATAATAAAACTATATAATAAATTAACCCTGAAGAAGCTGCTTGTCACACAGAGGTCTGACAGGAGCCTGTCGGTTTAATGCGCTATAGAGCATATCTGTGAGGAAAGCGAGACCACAGCAGAAAGACAACGAAGCATCCATGCCTTACCCGGGGCTCGAACCCAGGCCCCTTTAATCAGTAGCCAAGCGCGACATAATTTTTCATCAGTGTAGATAACGCACTTGGCTACTGATCAAAGGAACCTAGGTTCGAGCCCCGGGTAAGCTATGGATGTTTGTGCCGTTTTCCTGCTGAGATCCCACCATCCTCTCAGACTTTCTACTATGGCGTATAAACTGACATGCTGTTGTCAGTCCTCTGTGGCAAGCAGCTGCTTGAGGTTTTGTTTTATTTTTTTTATAAATAAGTACGAGAGAATTTTTGATTATTAGCCAAACACTATAGAATTTTTGAACAGTATCCAAGCAGGGAGGAATATTTGAGGATAATATTTTATCAGTACCAAAGCATGAGAGAATTTTTGATCAATAGCCAAACACGATTGAATTTTTGATCAGTTGCCAAGCACAAGAGAATTTTTGATCAATAGCCAAACACGATAGAATTTTTTATCAGTAGCCAAACACGATAGAATTTTTTATCAGCAGCTAAATACGATTGAATTTTTGATCATTAGCCGAGCACGGGATATTTTTTGATCAATAGCCAAACACGATAGTTTTTTTATCAGTAGCCAAACACGATTGAATTTTTTATCAGTAGCCAAACATGATTGAATTTTTGATCAGTAGCCGAGCACGGGAGAATTTTTGATCAATAGCCAAACACGATAGAATTTTTTATCAGTAGCCAAACACGATTGAATTTTTGATCAGTAGCTAAACACGATTGAATTTTTGATCAGTAGCCGAGCACGGGAGAATTTTTGATCAATAGCCAAACACGATAGAATTTTTTATCAGTAGCCAAACACGATTGAATTTTTTATCAGTAGCTAAACACGATTGAATTTTTGATCAGTACCCGAGCAGGGGAGATTTTTTGATCAATAGCTAAACACGATAGAATTTTTTATCAGTAGCCAAACACGATTGAATTTTTGATCAGTAGCCGAGCACGGGAGATTTTTTAATCAATAGCTAAACACAATTGAATTTTTGATCAGTAGCCGAGCACGGGAGATTTTTTAATCAATAGCTAAACACAATTGAATTTTTGATCAGTAGCCGAGCACGATTGAATTTTTGATCAGTAGCCGAGCACGGAAGATTTTTTGATCAATAGCTAAATACGATAGAATTTTATATCAGTAGCCAAACACAATAGAATTTTTTATCGGTAGCCAACCGCGAGGGAGATATTTTGCTTTACAGAGGGAATGATTATTACTTACCTTTCTATTGCATTTTGAGGATAGCTTTCTATTAAACCAACATGGAAGTGCTCTTTTTGTTTGTGCAAGCATTGAAAAGTATTAATGAAAAATTCTAAAAGACATCTTTCCTTTCTAAACAATCGTCCAATACATTATCTTCATTCAAGGTTGGTGCTTCTGTATTTGCCAGCAACATCGGAAGCGAACATTTCATCGGCTTAGCTGGATCTGGAGCAGCTGCTGGAATCAGTGTCGGAGCATTTGAAATAAATGTAAGTAGCTTACACTATATTGTAATTTATTTACCTCAAATTATAATTTGCTATTATTAACTCGATTTCATAAAAAAAACAGAGCCCTTTTTTTTCCATTCTATTTTCTGTCTTGCCTGGTATCTGTAAACATTTAAAGTGTTTGTTTTCAAAGATGAATGAAAAACTCTTTTTGGATTCGACAGGACTGACGAAATATTAGGATTCGCATTATACAAATCTCCCAATACTTTTAATACCGCCCAATACTGGATGATAATTTGCAAATGTCAAACTTTTAAACGAGTATTGCAAACTATCTATTCATGTCAAAAATCTGAAATTTCGATGGTACATTGTGATGATCAAGGGATTTACATTCAAAGCAACAATTTCATTCTTTAATTCCCCGCAGAGGAGGGGCGGGACTCCGGGGTCATTCCGGACTGCTTTTCGAGTCACAAAGGCAAATTTTGTCCTGTCATGTGATACCTGAGAGACGTACAACCTTCAGTGTGTTCTCTTTCATTCACACACAAACTGTAATGTTATTAATTTCAGACGTTTGTGAGATATGCGTTTAATAGTTCGTGAATTATGCTTAACATTTGGACACCAGTGTATGTTGCTTTGGCAGCCATGATTTTCTTAATTGAAAAATTGCATTTTTATAAAATATATGCAGAAAAAATGAGATAATTTTTCGTACTAAAATGGTTTTCTTTTTGAGAAAACTATCCTTTTCACGTAAAAAAAGAAACCATCTTCTACTTTTACTTCAGAAAAAAAAAGGATCAAATTAGCTGTGAGGAGACAGATGATAATTTGATGAGATTGAGTAATAAAGAAATTTTTTTTAAATGTAAGTTGATGAAATATTACAATCTGATATATGCTGTAATTTTAAATGGGATATATTACTTTAAAAATATTAATCACTCTTTTTTGTTTCCTTTCTCCCCTAGGCGCTTATCATTCTCCAACTAGCAGGATGGGTTTTTTTGCCAGTATTCATTGCAAGTCGCGTAAGTAAAAAAGAAAATGTCTAGTTTTATACAAATGGTCTTCATTTATCCCAAATTAAGTGTAAGTAAATATAGTGTCATTACAAGAGAATACCCATATTTTAAATTCTTATATTTTATTAAATAGTTAAATAACAAAAGTAATTTTGCGCCCAAAATGTAAAGACACTCTTCGTTTTCTTGATATGACTGCATGGAGTTGTTATCACACGTATTGTCTTAAATGGTAAATTTCGAAATCGTTGGATTAGTAGAAGTGAACCGATCTTGTTGCCCTGAAAAATCACGTTTTGGAACCATTAGGATTTTTTGCGGGGGAATACATTAAAACGTCGTATATTCCGAAAACAAATTCATAATTTACAGCATTTTAATAAGCGAATTACTGCAGCTGTTTTAATGTTACATCAGATATGCTGAGAAGAGTACAGAAGAAATTGAATATCACGCCATCTATAGAGCCCACATTGAATTCTGTTGAATACAAAGAGAAACTTCGATTGTTTCTGGCATTTTGTACACACAGGATTGTACACACAATTGAGCACACAATTGAGCACACAATTGAGACAGGATTTGTACACAATTGAGCACACAATTGAGCCAGGATTTTGTACACACAATTGAGCACACAATTGAGCCAGGATTTTGTACACACAATTGAGCCAGGAGAAATGACTAGATTTCAAATGCAATATAACATTTCTCCCTCTGTTTTAATGGTCTTAAAAAATTTGTTGAATATTCATGAAACATAAATAAGTTTCGGAATTTTTTGCCTCTTTTACCCATCTCCCATACACACAATCTTTTTCTGAGCCCTCGGGGTCCTTGTGACCTGACCATTTAGCCCGTTGTGTGCGAAAAAGTGCCTCTTAGAGGTAAAACAACCGAACTCGGTAGAGCTCCAGGTTGGTAATCTGCAGTTCCCATGTTCGAATCCCATTATGCTTGCATTGAGATTTCCTCTTCTAATTCCAATGCTGCCCTCAGTGAGAAAGGAGACACCTATAGACTTGAAAACGGCTCCTTTCGTCTGAAGGAACTTTAAGCCATCATCCTGGGTCTATAATAGCAGTACCATATTCATGTTAAAAACATGCTGAATACCCTGTCAGGAGGTTTCCATCTGTCTCCTCACAGCTAATCGATCCCTTTTCAAATGGGATCCTTAACTGAGAACCAATAAATGATATCGCAATTGAGATTCGAACGAAGATCATCCTCGTGCAGCAGGAAATGCATCGTTCAGGAATAGACAAATTCGATTCAGCATCCACCAGAAACAATCTCTTTCGTGACACTGTTATCAAAAAACGGAAGCCTCCATTTGCATTTGGGGCGGGGATGTCTAAGTCGGTAGCGCGCCAGGCTTGTAATCTGCAGTTCTCAGGTTCGAGTTCCAGCTGGGTCACAGTTGAGACTTATCTCCGCAAAACTCCCCGCCCTGCCCACAGTCAGTAGGGGACATTGGCTTGGAAAGGCCGTCGTACGTCGGATGGGACGTTAGCCGTGGCCCCGTGTGTGGGAGAGCCATACCCTGTGTACATTAAGAACACGCTGGATGGTCTTGACGGGAGTCTACCATCTGTCTCCCAAGCTGTTCCAGTGGGTCCCCTCCCCCAACCTTCTCTGAGCCTTCGGGGTCCATGTGACCTGGCCATTTAGCCCATGGTGTGCAAAAAAGTGCCACTCAGAAGTAAAACAATCCAACCCAACCCTCCATTTGCATAGTGCATCAAAAAGAGAAAGCTGTCTTCTTATCCACAGTATAGAAATCTTCAGAGTGATGCATCCACGAAACAGCAGAGTGTCCTTGAACTTTGAGTTAAAAACACATAAATGTTAGACTGAAAATGGAGACGTGGTGAACGGATGTTGAGAGATGGGAGTTACAGGAAAAGGTCGCATTAAAAGTTCAAAGAATGTAAACAGATAATATCATTTTGATTTGTCCAAGTTTAGCAGACGTGTTTATCTCATCTGATGATCTGCTGTTGATATTTCCTTCGCAAGAGTACGGCAGTAGACGATAATAGTTCTCGGGATTGCAATAAAGTTGATTGATGAACCTTTGTCCTAATGGTTTGGCGGGGGTGACTCAGTCGGTAGCGCGCCAGGCTCGTAATCTGTAGTTCCCAAGGTTCGAGTCCCAGCTGGGTCAGCGTTGAGATTTATCTCCGCACAACTCCCTGCCCACGGTTAGTAGGGGACACCGATGGGCTTGGAAAGGCCGCCGTCTGTCGGATGGGTTGTTGTTGTTGGGTTGTTTTACCTCTGAGCGGCACTTTTTTGCACACCATGGGCTAAATGGCCAGGTCACATGGACCCCGAAGGCTCAGAGAAGGTTGGGGGAGGGGACCCACTGAAACAGCTGTTGGGAGACAGATGGTAGTCTCCCGTCAAGGCCATCCAGCGTGTTCTTTAACGTGCACAGGGTATGGTTCTCCCGCACACGGGGCCACGGCTTAACGTCCCATCCGACGGACGGCGGCCTTTCCAAGCCCATCGGTGTCCCCTACTGACCGTGGGCAGGGCGGGGAATTTTGCGGAGATAAATCTCAACGCTGACCCAGCTGGGACTCGAACCTGGGAACTACAGATTACGAGCCTGGCGCGCTACCGACTGAGCCACCCCCGCCCCTGTCGGATGGGACGTTAAGCCGTGGCCCCGTGTGTGGGAGAGCCATACCCTGTGCACGTTAAAGAACACGCTGGATGGCCTTGACGGGAGGCTACCATCTGTCTCCCAACAGCTGTTCCAGTGGGTCCCCTCCCCCAACCTTCTCTGAGCCTTCGGGGTCCATGTGACCTGGCCATTTAGCCCATGGTGTGCAAAAAAGTGCCGCTCAGAGGTAAAACAACCCAACCCAACCTAATGGTTTAGAATAGTCAGTTGAGGGACAAATGGCCAATGAATATTTACTAGTTTGATTCATTTATGTAAATATCAGAAGTTTAAAAACTGGAGATACAATGCTTACTGTGGAGTTAACTCTTCAACAATTCTCACATTACACTATAAAATGGGGTGGGGGTGGCTCAGTCGGTAGCGCGCCAGGCTCGTAATCTGTAGTTCCTAGGTTCGAGTCCCAGCTGGGTCAGCGTTGAGATTCCCCGCCCTGCCCACAGTCAGTAGGGGACACCGATGGGCTTGGAAAGGCCGCCGTCCGTCGGATGGGACGTTAAGCCGTGGCCCCGTGTGTGGGAGAGCCATACCCTGTGCACGTTAAAGAACACGCTGGATGGCCTTGACAGGAGGCTACCATCTGTCACCCAACAGCTGTTCATGTGGGTCCCCTCTCCCAACCTTCTCTGAGCCTTCGAGGTCCTTGTGACCTGGCCATTTAGCCCATTGTGTGCAAAAAAAGTACTGCTTACAACACTGAAACACTGAAAATGTTTCGGAAATGAAAACAGACTTTTTTTTTACTAATTTCGAGTCTCTAAACACGATTACGTGGTTAAAAATTATTGATTGGCTCTTATTTTGAAAAACCAGGAAGCTGGATCCATATACAGCCTTTCGCGCGCTGTACGAAGTACAGTATGTATAATGATTTGAGCCTTTCGCGCGCTGTACGAAGGGCCAAGGTGACACAATACCAGGGAGTTATTGCATCATTCGGGAGTTACCTTTCCTCTTTTTTCGTCCGTACATGATTGTATAGCCTTCCCATGGCCGAGTGGTTAGCGCGCTTGGCTACTGATCTAAGGGACCTGGGTTCGAACCCCGGGTAAAGCAAGGATGTATGTGTTTTTTCTGCTGAGGTCCTGCCATCCTCTCAGACCTTCTACTGTGGCATATAAACTGACAGGCTCCTGTCAGACCTTCTACTGTGGCATATAAACTGACAGGCTCCTGTCAGACCTCTGTGGCAAGCAGCTGCTTGAGGGGTTTTTTATTTATTTTTATTTATTTACATGATTGTATGCGGGCGCTGTACGTGAGCGATATGCCGCTTTCTTGAGTGAACAATGCAAACCATTTTGTTACATTTGAGAAGTTGCTTTTGCGTTACAGAAGCGTGAAATAACGTCCTTTCATCAAAAAGGCCTACCACGTTTACTGAGGGTGTAAGATTGGAGATCAACAGAGGAGCTGGACTCCGCATGTAGTGTTTAAGAGTTGTACAACACGTCTTTGCAACTGACTATCGATCAAGAGGCTATCGATGCCATTTGCCGTTACTATGATATAGTGGGAACCGTACAACAACACAAGTGACTGTTACTTTTGTATGGCACTTCTGCTGGAAAGTGGCATTACTAAAAAAGAAAATGCAGACAATAAACTACTCCAACATAGAGCCTGACATCCATTCAGTGCCACATGGGAAAAATCTGCCCGACCCGGAGCCACAAGAACATTTCGATGTGGACTCAGAGGAGGAAGAGGAAGAGAAGAAAGAAGCAGGAACACAGATAATAACATCTGTAGATGCCGACTTCACACCCACACCATTGGATTCACCACACAAGATCACGAAGAACGAGTTGGGTTGTTTTACCTCTGAGCGGCACTTTTTTGCACACCATGGGCTAAATGGCCAGGTCATATGGACCTCGAAGGCTCAGAGAAGTTGGGGGAGGGTACCCACTGGAACAGCTGTTGGGAGACAGATGGTAGCCTCCCGTCAAGGCCATCCAGCGTGTTCTTTAACGTGCACAGGGTATGGCTCTCCCGCACACGGGGCCACGGCTTAACGTCCCATCCGACGGACGGCGGCGTTTCCAAGCCCATCGGTGTCCCCTACTGACCGTGGGCAGGGCGGAGAATTTTGCGGAGATAAATCTCAACGCTGACCCAGCTGGGACTCGAACCTGGGAACTACAGATTACGAGCCTGGCGCGCTACCGACTGAGCCACCCCCGCCCCCACGAAGAACGAGTTTGATGATCTTGTTAGAGATCTGGAGCTATCAAAGAGCAAGGTGGAACTCCTAGAATCCAGACTGCAGCCGTGGAATCTCCTTGTTAGAAATGTGAAGTGCATATCGTAGCCACCAAAAAGATCTGGTATTGTTCATTATGATGGCAGGTAACCTGGTTGCTTGCAAAGATGATGATCGTTTATTCACATCCCTCCACATGACACATACTCCAGAAGAATGGAGGTTATCTATAGATTCCTCGAAATTAAGTATGAAAGCCCTTCTACACAATTGGAACGTGTTGACTCCTGTTACAGAACGACCATGCTGTTAATGCAAAGGAAAATCATTACAATATGAAACAATTACTTCAATACATAAATTATGACAAACAGAAGGGCATATTTGTGCGGGCTTAAAAGTCATTACTCTTTCCTTGAACTACAGCTCGGATATAAAAAGTTCTGTTGTTTCCTCTGCGAATGGAATAGTAGAGACAAAGCATCCCATTACGTGAAGAGGATTTGGCCTTCTCGGGTTGTTGGGTTGTTTTACCTCTGAGCGGCACTTTTTTGCACACCATGGGCTAAATGGCCAGGTCACATGGACCCCGAAGGCTCAGAGAAGGTTGGGGGAGGGGACCCACTGGAACAGCCTGTTGAGAGATAGATGGTAGCCTCCTGTCAAGGCCGTCCAGAGTGTTCTTTAACGTGCACAGGGTATGGCTCTCCAGAACATTAGACCGCGGCTAAACATCTCATCTGATGCATCGGTGTCCCATACTGACAGATGGATAGGGAAACGAGTTTTGCGGAGATAAATCTCAACACTGACCCAGCTGGGACTCGAACCTGGAAACTGCAGATTACGAGCCTGGTGCGCTGTCCTCATATCACATACTGAGATATAGTATGTCTTTGAAGATACCCTTCTTAAGTTCTCATTTGGATTTCTTTCCGGAAAACTGGCTCTGTAAGTGATGAGCACGGAGAACGTTTACATCAGGAAACTGTTTCAATGGAAAAGAGATATCGAGAGAGATGGACTCAATCAATGTTAGCAGATTGTTGCTGGAATGTGAGGCGAAATTCTCAAATTTTGGTATATAAGCTGCAGGCGAAGATGTGGCGGTTGCTGTAGACCGAGATATGAGTAATAGGAGATAAATTTATATATTACAGAGGATGATATTGCTTTTTTTCGTTTACATATTTATATATATTGATGTACTCAGGATTGCATGAAATATACGGTTTGTAAACATCCACTTGCGAGTTAAAACACTAACTCTTGTGGGGCGGGGGTGGCTCAGTCGGTAGCGCGCCAGGCTCGTAATCTGTAGTTCCCAGGTTCGAGTCCCAGCTGGGTCAGCGTTGAGATCTATCTCCGCAAAATTTCCCGCCCTGCCCACGGTCAGTAGGGGACACCGATGGGCTTGGAAAGGCCGCCGTCCGTCGGATGGGACGTTAAGCCGTGGCCCCGTGTGCGGGAGAGCCATACCCTGTGCACGTTAAAGAACACGCTGGATGGCCTTGACGGGAGGCTACCATCTGTCTCCCAACAGCTGTTCCAGTGGGTCCCCTCCCCCAACCTTCTCTGAGCCTTCGGGGTCCATGTGACCTGGCCATTTAGCCCATGGTGTGCAAAAAAGTGCCACTCAGAGGTAAAACAACCCAACCCACTAACTCTTGTGGAACTTGACTATGTATTAGCTATGTATTAAATATTGTGCAAATAAATATTATTATTATTATATATGCAACATTCAACGAGGGATGTAATACAGGTAAGTGACTGTATCTAGAAAACCATAGCCAATAAAACATTTTCGTTGTCATTTTCATATTCAGCAGCTCGATTTACATAAGAAATTGTTGTTTGCACTTCCAAAACTCACCAAAGGTCAAAATCTGTTATTCAGTGTTATCGTAGATAATGGATTGATTATTGACCTTTGACCTATGAGAGCTGAAGAAGGTCAACTGCGGTCTCATAATCTGCCAACGTTTACACTGAATAACAATAGTATAAATATATAACCGAATCAATAGTCGATATCGAAAAATATGCAAGCTCAGTATTTCACTATTGGCATTTGCATTAAAAAAATCAGTTTCTTGATATTCATTCCCTCTTCCGGAACACTAGTCTAGATTATCAGAGTAAAGTTCGTCAGTGGTTCTATTGAAGGATTTCACTATAGAAACTATAGCTTTAAGTATGAATAAAAGACCTTTTCTCCAATTCGTTGTAAATGGTGATCAGGAAACAGAACTTGGGTTGTTTTACCTCTGAGCGGCACTTTTTTTGCACACCATGGGATAAATGGCCAGGTCACATGGACCCCGAAGTCTCAGAGAAGGTTGGGGGAGGGGACCCATTGGAACAGCTGTTGGGAGACAGATAGTAGCCTCGGGTCAAGGCCATCCAGCGTGTTCTTTAACGTGCACAGGGTATGGCTCTCCCGCACACGGGACCACGGCTCAACGTCCCATCCGACGGACATCGGCCTTTCCAAGCCCATCGGTGTCCCCTACAGACCGTGGGCAGGGCGGGGAATTTTACGGAGATAAATCTCAACGCTGACCCAGCTGGGACTCGAACCTGGGAACTACAGATTACGAGCCTGGCGCGCTACCGACTGAGCCACCCCCGCCCCTAAACAGAATTTGACTTGAAACGCAGGTGATTTGCGAAACAAGCTGTCGTCTGAGAACTGGCGACAGAATGTTCCCGAATGCAGGTTTCTGAACAGATTGACAAATTGCGACCGACTTCTATTCTTACTCGCAGTTTTCGCTCTAATTTAATAAAGTTCTCTCCCGCTATGCTCTCGCAACCTTTATGCACGATAACACAGTTGTCTGTGTGGACCACGTGGATGGTTAAATGATTTGTAAAGCGAAGTTGCCTTCTTTGTTAGGGCTTCCCCTAACAAAGAAGGCAAATTCGATTCGGCAAATTCGGCAGTCGGAAGCGCGTCAGGATCCTAATCTGCAATTCCCAGGTTCGAGTCCCAGCTGCATCAGCGTTGACATTTATCTCCGCAAAACTCCCCGCCCTGCCCACTCTCAGTAGGGGACACCGATGGATTTGGAAATATCGCCGTCCGTCGAATGGGACATTAAGCCGTGATTCGTTTGCGGGAAAGCCATACCATGTGTCAACTACGTAGGTCAAACTGCGCAGTGTCATAGTCTCCCAATGTGTTAAAGAACTCATTGAGCGGCCTTGACGGGAGGCTACCATCTGTCTCCCAACAGCTGTTCCAGTGGATACCCTCCCCCAACCTTCTCTGAGCCTTCGGGGTCCATGTGACCTGGCCATTTAGCCCATGGTGTGCAAAAAATTGCCGCTCAGAGGTAAAACAACCCAACTTAGACTCTAACGTGGGAATTGCAAAATATGAGCCTGGCGCACTACCGACTGAGCCACCCCTGTTCCATCTCCTCCCGGTGAGAATAGGGATAGAAATGAGCTTGGAAAGGCCGCTGTGCGTCGGATGTGACGTTAAACCGTAGATAGTATGCAGTAATCTGATGTTCCCAGTTCGAGTCCCCAGGTGCTTGTGTTCATATTTATCTCCACTAACCCCACCCTGCCTGCGGTGAGAAGGGGAACACCTTTTCTTGAGACTTGGAACGATCGCCGTCCGTCGGATTCGACATCAATTCATATCATGTGCACATTAAGAAACATGGATGGTCTTGACGGAGGCTTTCATCTCTCTCCTAACAGTTGTCCAGTGGGTCCCCTTCTCCCATCCTTCTCTGAGCCCTCGGGGTCCTTGTGACTTGGCTATTTAGCCCATTGTGTGCAAAAAACATTTTTTAAGAAAAGTACTTTTCTTAAATAAGCAAAGATTTAAATTTCAAGCGTTTACTGAAAAGAAAAAATGTAACGTCATATTTCCAAATATGGGCTATAATATCTTCTATCGAAAAAAGAAAAATTACTAGTATAGTCATGTGTTCCGTGATCATATCACTCTAATACAATTTGCATATTTATATAG
Source organism: Ryuthela nishihirai (assembly GCA_038380435.1). Lineage (NCBI taxonomy): Eukaryota > Metazoa > Arthropoda > Arachnida > Araneae > Heptathelidae > Ryuthela > Ryuthela nishihirai. Next base: position 19,174 of record JAWZYU010000814.1, read on the forward strand.
CGTTGGGTTGGGTTGTTTTACCTCTGAGCGGCACTTTTTTGCACACCATGGGCTAAATGGCCAGGTCAAATGGACCCCGAAGGGCTCAGAGAAGTTTGGGGGAGGGGACCCACTGTAACAGCTGTTGGGAGACAGATGGTAGCCTCCCTTCAAGGCCATCCAGCGTGTTCTTTAACGTGCATAGGGTATGGCTCTCCCGCACACGGGGCCACTGCTTAACGTCCCATACGACGGGTGGCGGCCTTTCCAAGCCCATCGGTGTCCCCTACTGACCGTGGGCAAAGCGGGGAATTTTGCGGAAATAAATCTGAACGGTGACATAGCTGGGACTCGAACCTGGGAACTACAGATTACGAGCCTGGCGCGCTACCGTATAGTCATGTGTTCCGTGATCATATCACTCTAATACAATTTGCATATTTATATAGCATTTGCCTTATTAACTACTGCTAGTAAGTCAAGTACAGGTCTTTTGCTTGCAAAGCAAAAGAGAAAACATGACGTAGACAAATCATCAGTGTCACAGAAATCGTAAAAAAATTCTAGCCCTTCAAGTCTACTTCGAAAGAAAAGAACAGGATTATTTCCCCCCGCATCTCTCGTGCTGTCAGAATCACGTGCGGAATTCAGTTCACGTGACGAATACTGCAATAACCCAACTCTGCTGCCGGATCAGCTGGAGTTGTTGACAGAAGATGAACTTCATTGCCAGAGGATGAACTTCATCGCCAGCATCCAAGGAGGTTAAGAAACCTCTCCATTGATGACCTGGTAGGGGTTATCAGAAGACGTGAATTAAGATGCACTTTGGAATAGATTGAGAATCGGTATATGAAAGAGGATGCAGTTGTTTCTTCTGCATCGTGCACCAGAATGACTTCTCCCCGATCTTTCTACTGCGAGCGAAAATAAAGACTTTTAAATGAAGCATGCATTTTAAATGAATCTTTTAGTTCAGCATATTCCGGTTGTTTTTTTTCCTTACTTTTATACGAAAAAGAAATTTCTGCCTTTAAGACTCTTATTATCTTTTTTTATGATTTCCTAACTCTCGCTATTCTTTTTATGTCTTCTGGCTATCGCTGCCGTTTTTTTCTCTCTCAGACTCTCGATTTTTGTGTTCCTGACTGTCACTATTTATTTGGTTTCCCGAGTCCCATTATTTATGTTTTTCCCAACTCTCTCCATTGGTTTTGCTTTTTTGACTCTCGCTAAGTCCCCCCCCCCACGACTCTTACTATTATTTTGCTCTCATGTCTCTTACTAATTTTCTTCTCTTCTTGACTCTCGCTATTCGATTTATTTTTTTACCTTGTGGCTTTCACTACTTTTTTTATCTCCCTGCCTCTCGATTTCTGTCTTCCTGACTCTCACTATTTATTTGCTTTCCCAATTCTCCGTATTGTTTTTGTTTTCCTCATTCTCGCTAAGTTTTTGTGTTCCTGACTATCACTATTATTTTGCTTTCCTGTCTCTCACTATTTTTCTTCTCTTCTTGACGCTCGCTATCCATTTGCTTTTTTTTTTGTTTTGTGGCTTTCGCTATCTTTTCCGCTATCCTCTGACTCTCTATTTTTGTTTCCACTTTTTTTTTGCTTTCCTTACTATCGCTATTCTTATCTGGAATTCCTCCCCCACACACACACACTTTTACTTGGCTCCACTTTATTGTTTCCTAGATTCAGGCCTCTATGTAACTGAATGCTTAGCATCACGAACTGTGTTTAAAACTTCAAAATTAATTGTAATTATTAAAATGCAAGAACCTTTACTCATCAGCATCTGTAAAGAGTAGAAATACTTTTTCTGGCAGCTTCTAGAGTTTCATCACCTCCAGAATAACATTAACATTACTATTCTAACACACAAAGAATTGTTCACAGCAACAAAACTGCTGTTAAAATCCAAGACTACTTGTGAAATATTGATGTAACTAAAGCGTTTGTCTAAGACTGTACAATTATTCTCCAATTCAAAGGAAAATTGCATGAACTTGAAATTAAAATATATCTTAGAGCGGCAAAAAATTAAATCGCTTGAAGCGACATAGAACTAAACTCGATTAGCGAAGTAAGAAAAAGTAAGTTTTTTGGGAGAATCAAAAAAAAGAAACTGTCTCATAGGTAGCATAAAAAAGTTCATTTCGGACAAAAAAGAAAAGTAAGTTTTCTAGGCGGCTCCAAAAAGTAAGTTAAAAAAACATTTATGCCTAAGAAACATTAAGCCTATAGAAATAATTAATTCTGATGTGGCTATATTTTTTTAACAATTTCGTGAAAAAAGAATGGTTTTGTAAATACCATTTTTTTTAACAATTTCGTGAAAAAAGAATGGTTTTGTAAATACCATTTTTTTAACAATTTCGTGAAAAAAAATGGTTTTGTGAAAAACCATTTTTTTTTCACGATAAAAAACATTCATGCCTAAGAAACATTAAGCCTATAGAAACAATTAATTCTGATGTGGCTATATTTTTTTAACAATTTCGTGAAAAAAGAATGGTTTGTAAATACCATTTTTTTAACAATTTCGTGAAAAAATGGTTTTGTGAAAAACCATTTTTTTTTTAGAAAGCCATTTATGCGTAAAAAAATATTAAGCCTATATAAATAATTAATTCTGATGTGTTTTTTTTAAACAATTTCACATTTCGAAACGAGACAAAAAAAAACTCCTGATATTGTTGAATAAACCTATTTTTTGTGCTTTCGCTAACTTTTTTTTTTAACTTTTTGTATTGCTTTCGCAGTTAAAACCAATTGTAAGTTTGAAAGGCTAAATATATTCCTATAAAATGCCCAACTCTAAGAGTACAATTAATTCATTCACCGCCAATTAAAACCACAACGTGCAAAACTAACAAAAAGACGTTTCATCTATAGTTAATATAAATTAGTTCAGAGTATTTAAATGAACTAATAACAGCTTATAGGTTAATAACTGAATTTAATAACGTAAAGGATGCTTAAATCATAACTAGTTTCGACAGCCTTCAAACTATTGCTGCCATTTTGAAAATGTCAGCAATAATTTGAAAGCTGTCGAAACTAGTTATGATTTGTGCAACTCTTTAATTATAATACGCATCGAATAACGGGTGATTTGCGCTTTTATATTAATTCTTAACTATTTGATCATTTAACCAATGAACAGTGAATTAGTAGCAAGCTGTAATAATCAAGGACGAGTTTATAAAGAAATTTAGTAGAGGAGGTCATAACTACTTCTCCTACACCCCCACTGTAGAATCAATTTTCATATTTCAGTAGATTAAATATGCGGCACTAATCCACTATAAAGTTTTCAGCTATATTGTAATTTTATTAGGTATTATATTCAGTAGTATATAGAAAGTGGTCGAAAGTCAATTACCTTAATCAATAGCAGAGAAGTATCGGGGACGGGAGAGGAAGGGTCCATGTCACTTCCCCCTCCCCTTTTAAGAATGCTAGTAGTTAATGGAGTAAAAAAATTATTAAACTTGTGCATATTTCACGTATTTATGAAGAAATTTTTTAAAGACCTCTTAAATGGAGTAAACGTAGAATTCAAGAAATATTTTTGTTGAAAAAAATAAGTTTTGCCTGAGAGGGACTCGACCCTGTTCTTTTGAAAACATGCCAGGTGTTATAACCACTAAATTATTAGTGACTCATTTTTTTCATCAAAAACAGTTCTTTAGTCATGAAATAATAAGCTGAAAAAAAGATGGCGCCACTGTACGAATCAAATCAAAAATCCGGAAAGTTTATAAGTCACAGCAGCTACAGAAAAACGTTAGCCGATGATGGTGTAGTGTTTTTTTTTATAATAATAATAATATCTTTATTAAGCCTTAGTATGGTTATATATATGGATTACTCCGCTAAGCCTTATGGATTGTAAGCAGGATTCCTTTCATCACACGACAGATTTATTAAAGAATATGACATGTATAATGGAAAATAAACACATAATTAATAACAGAAACTAAAACAATAACAACAACAAAAACACGTATTAAAACACAGACATGAAAAATTAAACACATTTATAAAATAAACCTATAAAATTTCGGATTACAGCACATATTGCACAAAACTATCACCTATTGTACAAGTCGTCATTTCACATTAAAATTGCACTTGCTTAAAAGATACCAGATACAGGATATGACATTTTAAACATTACTTTTCAAATATTTACATCTAATAACCATTTCGAAACTTTAGTTTTAATTTCTGAATACGTGCTCAGGCATAACAGATCTCTCGGTAGAGAATTAAAAATTTTGGGTATTTGATAAGATATCCGCGCTTTACCATAATTATTGTTAAAAACTGGTTGAACAAAATAATTTTCACACTTTCGTCTTGTATTGATCACACGCAAAATTTTCTCCTTGTGTTCCTTTTTAAAGTAATTTCTAAAGATAGTTACATAAATATATAACAAGTCAACTGGTAAAATGTTCAGATAATGAAAAATATAGCCAAGGTGATCTTCATTAATTACATGTTTATTGAATTTAACAATATTATTTAGAGTATTTTTTGTATTCGTTTAATTTTATTCAAAACAGATTTATATGTGCATCCATATATACTGATACCATACCTAATTATTGATTCACAGAGAGCTTTATATATCATTGTTATGACATCCAATGGAATAAGTGTATTCAACTTCAACACTTTGTAAGATGCATACCTTAGTTTATCACAAGTATATTTTATGTGCGATTTCCATTTAAAATCTTAGTCAATATAAATTCCCAAATATTGAATTTTAGTAACAACATGTTTCCAGTGAGACGTGGGTTCGAATCCCACTGACGGCAAAAATCAATATTTTTTCCCCAGCTTATTATTTCATGAGTTCCATGTCTACAGGGTGTCCTGTGATTCTTTACTACTGAAGAGTTCTTTGGTTTTATTTTTACAGATAATCTGTGCTTTAGTATTGATTTTTTTTGGCATTAATAACGCCATTAGCGTGAGACTATCTGATTATTCACCGTATTTGAGGCAATGTCGAAAGGTTCCCCGCTTTTAACCATAGATGTCGCCAGCGACCAGCGACAGAGCGGGAAAATTTATGTCATGCATTCAAGTTAGACCTGGGTTCGATTTCTACCTTTACCAGATAATTTTGCTTCATTTTTTTTGTAATCGCGAATGTATCACATCAAAATTATTGTCTCAAACATCAAAGTATTGTAAAATAAACTAGTTGATAATACTGTAATTAAAATGATGGAGCTCAATACCGGTACAAAGACCGCTTAATTGTTGTAAGTAATGCACAATAAATTTGTCATTGAACATTGTCCAGGGCACCTGTTTGGAGAGCTTACCTTGCTTACCGACTTGAGCCAGCTATGTGCTTACACTCCTCGGCATAGAAGTTACCTCATACAGAAGAACGTTGCGAAGGTTCACTGTGAGCAAAAATAACAATGAAGTAAATGAAAAAGACACCTGGCACACAAAACGTTTAATGATGAGAAGGTGATAAAATTGATTAAAGAGTTTGTGTGGTAATTAAGCTCTAACCACCAATGAGACACCAGCTGCAGTTTGGAGAGCTTCCAAAAATCACGTGAGCCCACCATGGAGCCATTACAAGTTCTCGCCAACAACAGCTCTTGACAGCTATCCAACTCTGACTGGTAGTGGGAGTTGAAGAGCTGCCAAGAATTCTGCCAGTACACCGTGAAGCGTTTAATACAGACATTTGGCTGTTATATTTATATAAGATATTTCACTTCAAGTTTAGAGAAAAAAAATTGTGTTCAACTGAATGGGATGCAAAGCAATGAAATCCATGTAGATGCTCTCGGGTCTCCTTACATTACGCACCACCCTTAGGAGAGAAATATATCATCATCATCATCCTCAAGCAGCCATGGGCTACGTAGGTCCAACCAGACCGTGCAATTTAGTTCTCCAAGCAAGTCTCTCCTGAGCTACATCTACTGCATCTAGCCACTGCACACCAATTCTAACAAGGTCCTGTTTGACAATGTCTGCCCACCGCATCCTAGGTCTCCCCTTCTTTCTGAGGCCTTTAGGCACACTGTTCATAACCCTATTCGCCAATCTATAATTATTCATAAGGGCAACATGGCCAATTAAAAAGAGGAGTAAAATAGCCAGTATTAATTGATATATATTTTTCATGTAGCATTGTAATTTACTTTCAGTTTTGCAAAAAAAGCAAGTGAAACATTTTTCTATCTTTGAGTCCATTTTTTTAGAAGTGTAACTTACTTTCCCATTGTCTAAGGTTGAAACTGGATTACCTACCAAAACCAAGTTACCGGCCTTCCAGTAAGATTTACATTAATAAGAAATATCAATTATAGAATTTCTCTACAAATATTTTTCTTGTTTTTTACGTATTTATTTGTTTTCTTTTTTTTTTTTCATTTTAGGTGTGCACCTTACCAGAATATATGTCAAAAAGATTTGGTGGGAAAAGAATCCAAATCTATTTAGCAGTTCTCTCCCTCCTGCTCTACGTGTTCACTAAAATTTCCGTAAGTTACATTTCCTAAAATATATAATTCGGTGTAAAGAGTCATCATCGGGTTGCTTTCATTTTCAGTTTTGAAACTGGATAAACCAGGGAAAATGTAACATGGAAGCTTCAGTGTATCATTGCTGGGACTACACCAATCCTCTGATGTAAGGGGGCTAACGAACACAAGGAAGCCCACGATACAAGAGGTTAGGTTGGGTTGTTTTACCTATGAGCGGCACTTTTTGCACACCATGGGCTAAATGGCCAGGTCTCAAGGACTCCAAAGGCTCATAAGGTTGGGGGAGGGGATCCACTGGAATAACTGTTGGGTTGGGTTGTTTTACCTCTGAGCGGCGCTTTTTTGCACACCATGGGCTTAAATGGCCAGGTCACATGGACCCCGAAGGCTCAGAGAAGGTTGGGGGAGGGGACTCACTTAACAGCTGTTGGGAGACAGATGGTAGCCTCCCGTCAAGGCCATCCAGCGTGTTCTTTAACGTGCACAGGGTATGGCTCTCCCGCACACGGGGCCACGGCTTAACGTCCCATACGACGGACGGCGGCCTTTCCAAGCCCATCGGTGTCCCCTACTGACCGTGGGCAAGGCGGGGAATTTTGCGGAGATAAATCTCAACGCTGACCCAGCTGGGACTCGAACCTGGGAACTACAGATTACGAGCCTGGCGCGCTACCGACTGAGCCACCCCCGCCCCGCCACTGTTGGGAGATAGATGATCCATTGGACACGCAGCGTGTTCTTTAATGTGCACAAGGTATAGACTCTCCCGCATTCCAGCTAACGGACGGCGGCCTTTCCAAGCCCATCGGTGTTCCCTACTGACCTTGGGCAGGGCGGGGAGTTTTGTAGAGATAAATCTCAACACTGATCCAGCTGGGACTCGAACCTGGGAAACGGTACAAGAGGAAGAATTTAGTATGAATACACAGGTGCAAAGGGGTATTCAGCTACAAATAGGTCCATGAGAACAAGTGGAACAGAGGGACACACACAACTGCAAAGAAACCACTGGAAAAGAACAACTGGCCACATTAGTTGGAACTTTGGGATAAAAGAGATCACTAGGGTGCAGGTATTTGCATCCTCATCACACTCTTGAAGCACTGGTCATATTTGCCGTCGTGGAACATCTATATTACACTGATGAAGCTCCAATATTACATAAACATATTTTTGTCAGTATAAACACCTATCTTCAGAAACATTCATTTGATATATAACTCATAAACATCGACCACATTATTTCCTTCCCCCTTTTTTAGGGGTCGTGTTCGGGGCGGGGGGGGGGTATCCCATGACATTGGAGACGTCACAAGCTTTAATTTTCTGGTATAACTTGTTAATATTGACCCCGTAAAATTTCAGTTCCCCTTTTGGGGGAGTCGTGAATAGTGGGGGCGGTCATATTTCGAAGTAGTCTATAACAGTCCTAACTTTCAATTGTCACCTAATTCATATTTGTAGGCCCTCGGGTTTGTAGCAAAAGAACGATTTTCACATTTCTTTTTTTTTAGGGTGAGGGGTTATATTTTTATAGTCCCCAACACTTTTTTGTCCATAAAACTGCAAGACTTCATCTGACATACAATGTGTTACGTTTGGCCCTCGCGTTCGAAAAATATAGTAGAACAATTCTTCAAATATTTTCCCCTTATTTTGTGGGGAAGAAAGCATTTGGGAAGGTTTTTTGTACTTTCGGCCCCCGCATTCCGAAAATATAGCGGAACAATCGTTTTCATATTTCCCGTTTTTCATAGGGGAATCATGGAGGTTAATTTTTTTATAGCCTATGATACTTCCCACGTCACAAGCTTTCTTTCTTATTTTACATATAAATCATTAAGTTTTTCTGTCGATTTCGACAGATATAGTGGAACAGTGTTTTTTTTTTGACAAATATGTGAACCGACAAATGACGACCGAAAAGCAACAGGAATTTAGGTAATGATAAAAATATATTAAAATATATTAAAATATACAAGATATTTATATATATATATGTAAAAATACTGCTGATGTGTCATGAGATTAACAGACGAATAGGAATTACTGCCGGGACTTTTTAAGAATCTATGGAGAGTGTGGAGAAATAGGCGTATACACCTAAAGACTAAAATTAGACTGTATAATAGTTTGGTTCTTCCTAGGGTTAGTTATGGTAGTGAAACGTGGACAGTTTGTAAACAAGATAACAGGAAACTAAATGCTTTTGACTCCAGATACTTACGCAGTATCTTGGGCATTAGGTGGTTCAACTTTGTAACTAATGATGAGGTTAGGCAAAGGAGTTTGCAACCTCCTTTAAGCAGCATATTGTGCAGAGAGAGACTCCGTTGGTTTGGCCATGTTGCCCGTATGAATAATTATAGATTGGCGAATAGGGTTATGAACAGTGTGCCTAAAGGCCGCAGAAAGAAGGGGAGACCTAGGATGCGGTGGGCAGACAATGTCAAACAGGACCTTGTTAGAATTGGTGTGCAGTGGCCAGATGCAGTAGATGTAGCTCAGGACAGACTTGCTTGGAGAACTAAATTGCACGGTCTGGTTGGATCTCCGTAGCCCATGGCTGCTTGAGGATGATGATGAAAAGCAGAAAAAAAGTTGAACCCAAATATATTAAGTTCACTGTTATTCACTGTGGGGATATTCAACCTTTTCAAGTAGCACTGTGATGGCGTTGCTAAACTGAAAAGGATATCATCTGTTATGTCAGTCAGGTGACTGCCGCCGTAGTTCTCTTTCCAATGGAATGTCAACTGCTACAAGACAGTCTGCTCCTAGCGTTCGCAAATGCAACATATGTACAGTCGATCAAAAAAGTATCCGAACACTATGGTTGATTACAGAATTCAGAAAAAATATCTGGCAACGATTTTTTTTAGAAATTAGTGATCTGACAACCTTCGTGTCACGTGACAGGAAGGTTGCCAGATCACTAATGGTTACCAAGGTTTATGGAAAGCTTTCAGTTTATGCTAAACAGCGGTGTCTATGTCTATGCGTTTTGTACCAAGGCAGAAATATACAAATGACATCCCAGAATGCTTAGCTTCATGTCTATAAAGGCAAACTCGGCATAACCGCATGTAGTTCTTGCCACCATGTCGTCGGGAGAAGACCTTAGCTATTTCAAAAGGCGCTCAATTGTTGGAACACGTTTCGCAGTAGCTTTGGTGACTAGGACCGCTGAACCGCTAATCTTTCACGAAGAGCAGTTTTCAAGATCATGTCTCCATGGGAATCTAAAGGGAAAACATCATCTGCAAAAGGCAACAGTGGGCGAAAGCACGTTCCACAGAATCGGGACGTTCGAGCATTAGTGCGATGTGCTAAGCAGCACCGATGAGTTACAGCTGATCCGTTGTGCACGGATTTCTACGTAGGACGCATGAGGCCAGTTTAGTTAAAAACAGTGCATCGAGAACTCCGTACAGCTGGATATCATGGTCGAGTTGCACTTCACAAGATACTTATCACACCTGTCAAAGCACGTAGTCGTGTGCAGTGTTGTAAAGAACACAAGCAATGGAGACTTGAACTGTGGTGGAGTGTGACAAGGTTTGACGAATCATCCTACACTCTGTTTCCGACAAATGAACGAGTGCACGTGTGACAACAGCTAAAGGAAGCGTACAACTCTGATTGTTTGTTTCGTACTTTTAAGGTTTCTGGAGATTGTGTAATAGGGAAATCGAGGGGGAGGGTTTGGGTTGTTTTACCTCTGAGCGGCACTTTTTTGCGCACCATGGGCTAAATGGCCAGGTCACAAGGACCCCGAAGGCTCAGAGAAGGTTGGGGGAGGGGACCCACTGGAACAGCTGTTGGGAGACAGATGGTAGCCTCCCGTCAAGGCCATCCAGTGTGTTCTTTAACCTGCACAGGGTATGGCTATTCCGCACACGAGGCCACAGCTTAACGTCCCATCCGACGGACGGCGGCCTTTCCAAGCCCATCGGTGTCCTCTACTGACCGTGGGCAGGGCTCAGAGTTTTGCAGAGATAAATCTCAACGCTGACCCAGCTGGGACTCGAACCTGGGAACTGCAGATTACGAGCCTGGCACGCTACCGACTGAGCCACCTCCGCCCCAAAGGGGGGGGGGGGAGGCAAGAAACAATCGAGCATGGAAAATATAAATAGGGAGGGTCAAACGACTGTATTTGCAATGCAACATAGCATTTCCCCCTTCATTTTACAAGTCTTTAAAAACTTTCTTGAAAAATGCACGAAATATAAATAAGTTTAATAATTTTTGCCTCTATTACCCTTACTAGCTTTCTGAATGTGAGGGTGCATGTCACCCTTGCCCCCCCCCCCCCCCCAGCTCCGGCTCTGGTGTGGGGTGACTTCTCATGTCATGGTTTGGGTTCACTCATTTCATAAGAAGGCAAGATTAATGCCAATTGCTATTTGACAGTCCTGAGTGATCATCTTCATCCAATGGTACAGAATTCCTTTCAGGATCGCAATGCTCCTATTCACAAACACATGTGGTTATCCAGTGGTTTGAGGAGCATGACACTGAACTTTGTCACATATCATGGGCACTGCAGTTACCCAGATAGCAACCGCTGGAAAATCTATGGGAACATCTGGAACGACGTCTCAGGTAGCGTTTTCCAGCTCCATCGATCAAGCAGGAATTGATCACGTTTCTTGTGGATAACTGTTGCCGTATCCCTCATGCTGACTTTCAGACGCCGGTAGACCCTTATGCCACGACGCATACAGGCTGTACTGAACTCACGTGGCTGCCCAACACCGTATTAGTGATTTAACGTTTTTGTTTCGGTTTTTTTTTGGTCCATTACTGTACACTGAGAGATCATTAAATTATGACCACCCTGCCACATGCTATGGACGCTGATTTCGAAGCTCTATAGCTTTGAAATCAGTGTTTTATGCGAAAATGTGACAAAAGGTAGGCAAAATATCTCAATCAATTCTCTCCAAATATCAATTTTCAACATTTGGGTTGGGTTGTTTTATCTCTGAGGGGCACTTTTTTGAACACCATGGGCTAAATGGTCAGGTCACATGGACCCCGAAGACTCAGAGAAGGTTGAGGGAGGGGACCCACTGGAACAGCTGTTGGGAGCAGATGGTAGCCTCCCGTCAAGACCATCCAGCGTGTTCTTTAACGTGCACAGGGTATGGCTCTCCCGCACACGGGGCCACGGCTTAACGTCCCATCCGACGGACGGCGGCCTTTTCAAGCTCATCAGTGTCCCCTACTGACCGTGGGCTGGGCGGGGAATTTTGCGGAGATAAATCTCAACGCTGACCCAGCTGGGACTCGAACCTGGGAACTACAGATTACGAGCCTGGCGCGCTACCAACTGAACCACCCCCGCCCCCAATTTTCAACAATATTCCTTAAGTATTTCATGAGTCATGGAATTTTGCACATTTAACAACAGCAACGCTAGGCAAAAGAATTTACCTTTGAAGTTAACTAAAATAAGAATTATTTCAAACCTTTCATAAATAACTGAATATTTTAAAAGTGTGCGTAAATAATTCCTGCAATGTTCGTTTAATTTTTTTGATAAATTTCTTAGAACACATTGTTGTCCTGAAATTGTAAACCTACATACTTGTTTAATTATTGAAAGAATATTGCTGAGATCTCGATTGATTTGATTGAGATTTTTTAAATATCCTCAACCACATTTACTCATAAAACCGCTTATTTTAGAAGTTGTAAATCTTCGAAATGGACTTCCCTTTGACAAAACACGGGGTGGAGTGGTCATAATTCAATGACCACTGAGTGTATATACATCTGAGGAATTTACAATCACCGTGGCCGAGTGGTTAGCACGCTTGGCTACTGATCTACGGGACCTGGGTTCGAGCCCCGGATAAGACATGGATGTATGTGTCGTTTTTCTGCTGAGGGCCTGCCATCCTCTCAGACCTTCTACTATGGCATATAAACTGGCAGGCTCCTGTCAGACCTCTGTGGCAAGCAGCTGCTTGAGGGGGTATTTATTTATTTTTATTTATATGTATGCATTAAATATAAATTTCAATACACCAAAGGTCTTGTTTCTCATATCGAACATCGTATCCTTCAGGAGTAAAAAATATTAAAAAAATAAATACCCCCTCAAGCAGCTGCTTGCTACAGAGGTCTGACAGTTTAAATACCATAGTAGAAGGTCTGTGAGGATGGCAGGACCTCAGCAGAAAAACAACACACACACATCTATGCCTTACCCGTGGCTCGAACCCAGGTCCCTTAGATCAGTAGCCAAGCGTGCTAATCACTCGACCACGGGAGACGGCTCTAAAAATTCATACGTTGAATGTTTACTTCAGGCCGAAGATTCTTTTACAGGAAAACATATTGGAACCCAAAAAATGCGCTGGGTAAGTTTCAGATGTGACCCATCTACTCCTAAAAGCTAGGGGCGGGGGTAGCTCAGTCGGTAGCGCGCCAGGCTCGTAATCTGTAGTTCCCAGGTTCGAGTCCCAGCTAGGTCAGCGTTGAGATTTATCTCCGCAAAATTCCCCGCCCTACCCACGGTCAGTAGGGGAAACCGATGGGCTTGGAAAGGCCGCCGTCCGTCGGATGGGACGTTAAGCCGTGGCCCCGTGTGCGGGAGAGACATACCCTGTGCACGTTAAAGAACATGCTGGATGGCCTTGACGGGAGGCTACCATCTGTCTCTCAACAGCTGTTCCAACGGGTCCCCTCCCCCAACCTTCTCTGAGCCTTCGGGGTCCATGTGACCTGGCCATTTAGCCCATGGTGTGCAAAAAAGTGCCGCTCAGAGGTAACACAACAACGCAACCTAAAAGCTATCTAGTGTTTCTCCTTCACTTATCCATTTCTTATTTTTTAGGTATTTGTAACAACGTTTAGCAAACGAATAAAATATGTTTAAGAAGGAAAACACCAGAAACTCTAATGTTTCTTGGAGTAAGTAATTTTTTCTCCAATTTCATGAAACCACTTTTTATTTGTTTCGTGAAATTCAATTTTTTTTCACTAGCGACAAAAAACTGAAATTTCCTTTTTTTCTTTTTTGCAGGTTAATCTCTACTCGGGAGCTATTTTTATTCAGCAAGCTTTGAACTGGAATCTTTACATTGCTGTCTCCTTGCTGCTCTTTCTAACTGCACTCTGCACAGTCACAGGTAATAACGAACTTGAATTCTTCAGTTTCACAAACGTTACTAAGGTCTATATTAAAATACTTTCTGCCGATCAAATAATATCTCACCGTTTAAAAAAAATACATTTCGGCTTAGTAGCCCACATGCCTCAGACATTTTTCAGAAGATTGTTAACCTAATGAGCTCCAGAGAAGAAAAGTTAAGAAAAACGAAACCTCCGCAGAAAGGAAACGCAACTGAGTCTCTTTACTCTGATTGTGAACTAAATTCTTTACTTACTTAATTCTTTTACTTTTACTTACTTCTTTACTAATTTCTCATTGTGAAAGGAATTAGTTCAGATCGTGTGATCTGAACTAATTCCTTTCACAATGAGTCTGAATTGCATTCATTTACACCGGATCTGAACTAGATTGTTTTTATACCAGTTCTGAACTAGATTGTTTTTACACCGGATCTGAACTAGATTGTTTTTACATCGGATCTGAACTAGATTGTTTTTATACCAGTTCTGAACTAGATTGTTTTTACACCTGGATCTGAACTAGATTGTTTTTATACCAGTTCTGAACTAGATTGTTTTTACACCGGATCTGAACTAGATTGTTTTTATACCAGTTCTGAACTAGATTGTTTTTACACCGGATCTGAACTAGATTGTTTTTACATCGGATCTGAACTAGATTGTTTTTATACCAGTTCTGAACGAGATTGTTTTTACACTGGATCTGAACTAGATTGTTTTTATACCAGTTCTGAACTAGATTGTTTTTACACCGGATCTGAACTAGATTGTTTTTATAACAGTTCTGAACTAGATTGTTTTTATAACAGTTCTGAACTAGATTGTTTTTACACCGGATCTGAACTAGATTGTTTTTATACCAGTTCTGAAATAGATTGTTTTCACACCGGATCTGAACTAGATTGTTTTTATACCAGTTCTGAACTAGATTGTTTTTACACCGGATCTGAACTAGATTGTTTTTACATCGGATCTGAACTAGATTGTTTTTATACCAGTTCTGAACTAGATTGTTTTTACACTGGATCTGAACTAGATTGTTTTTATACCAGTTCTGAACTAGATTGTTTTTACACCGGATCCCTTTCACACTGGATCTTAGCTATATTCCTTTACATTCGATCTCAACTATATTCCTTTACACCAGAACTCAGCTACATTTCTTTACAACGGAACTAAAGTACGTAGTAAGGTCCAAAGGTTTCCAGCCCAAGTGTGTTAAAAAGATAATGGAATCAAACAAAAAAAATTTTATTTTTCAATATAATCACCCTTTGTTCCAATACTTTTTTTAGAACTGCTAATTAACTTTTCTATACCACTGAAAAAATAATTTGAATTTTTGTTCTTAAAATGGTCTAAAACTGCAGAAATGACTTCATCACTTGTAAATTTTTTCCCAAGCAGATTCGACTTCAATTTTGAAAACAAAAAAATTCAATTCCTTTACAACGGAACTAAAGTACATTCCCTTACACCAGATCTGAACTACTATATATTGAACACTTAGTAGAGTTCATATATGGTTGAGAAGCATTATTCTGGAGAATGTCATTTTGGCAGGTGAACTGTTGGTCATTGTAATATGATTCAAATATTTGCAATCCGAAGATTTTGAAAATGTGAAACAAAAAAAAAATCGGGAAAGGATTATCCCTGAAGGATTATCCCTGAGTAGATATAGTTAACTGTGTTAAGATCTAAATCATGGGTTCCTAAACTGAGGGAGGGGATCAAGAGCCATTCCAGGTGGGGGGGAGGGCACAAGAATACGAAATTTTTTGAATATCTTTAATTTTTAATTATGGGTTGAAATTGTTGTTGAATTGTTTTTCTGATGATAAATGAGAAGGGGAATGCGTGAAGTTTTCTCAAAAATCAAAAGGGGGCGTGGCGTGATGATAAACTGTTTGAGAACCCATCGTCTGCAGCATAGTTTCTCAAAGTGTGGTCGGCTGTCCGGTTGGGGAAAAATATACAAATTATCGCAAGATCCTATTTTTTTCGGGCAATATGCATAAACGCGGCAAGATGTGAATGGTTCTCACAGCATATTTCGTATTTGATTTCTTACTTATTTAAAAGTTATAAAGAGCACATATAATAGATTTTTTTTCACTTTTATAGGTGGATTAGCAGCAGTTATCTACACGGACACTCTGCAATTTTTTGTGATGATCGTTGGTGCTTTTATTGTTGCGATTAAAGGTAAGTAGCAGAAAAATGACGTTAGCAAAATTAAAAATTAGCAAAGTAGCAAATCAGAGCTTGATCGCAACCTTAGAGGTGTTGCCATCTTTCTCTGAATATATATATATGACAAGCCATCCAGCGGGAGCGGGAGTGGCTCAGTCGGTAGCGCACCAGGCTCGTAATCTGCAGTTCCCAGGTTCGAGTCCCAGCTGGGTCAGCGTTGTGATTTATCTCCGCAAAACTCCCCGTCCTGCCCACGGTCAGTAAGGGACACCGATGGGCTTGGAAAGGCCGCCGTCCGTCGGATGGAACGTTAAGCCGCGGCCCCGTGTACGGGAGAGAGCCATACCCTGTTCACGTTAAAGAGCACGCTGGATGGCCTTGCCGGGAGGCTTGATCTGTCTCCCAACAGCTGTTCCAGTGGGTCCCCTCCCCCAATCTTCTCTGAGCCTTCGGGGTCCATGTGACCTGGCCATTTAGCCCATGGTGTGCAAAAAAGTGCCGCTAGAGGTAAAACAACCCAGCCATACAGCGTGATCTTTGGCTCCCACGTAAGATGAATTTCCGAACACGAGGATAGAGCAAGAATGGCGACCTTTCCACACCCATGGGTGTTCTCTTTCTCACTGAGGGCAGAGTGGGAATTAACGGACAAAAAAACAAAAAGTCTGTATGATTTTCTGTTTCTTAAAAAAAATAGAAAAAAGTACATAAAAATAGGCATAGTGGCCCACTAACCTGGATCTCAAACCCCATTCAACAGCGCACCAAGTTCAGAATCTAATATTGATTTTTCAATTAGAATTTTTTAATTTAATTTAAAATTAAATAAATAAATATTTCATAAAACATTTAAATATTTCAAAAATTATTAAAGATTTTTAATTCGATTTAAAATTTAAAAAAATGCATATTTTATATAATATTAAATTTTTTAAATAAAAGTTTTAATAAATATTTCAGAAGTCAATTTTTTCCTGGAAATTTTTCTCCGTTAATTTTTTCGCCATTCAAACTTTACATTCTAATTTTTAAATGTTTTCCCGTTCTGCCCTCGGTGTAAAGGGAGACAAGACCATCGTATGTGATTAAGCCAAAGTTCAGTGTATAAGACAATCATACCCTCTGCACGTGGGGGCGGGGGTGGCTCAGTCGGTAGCGCGCCAGGTTCGTAATCTGTAGTTCCCAGGTTCGAGTCCCAGCTGGGTCAGCGTTCAGATTTATCTCCGCAAAATTCCCCGCCCTGCTCACGGTCAGTAGGGGACACCGATGGGCTTGGAAAGGCCGCCGTCCGTCGGGTGGGACGTTAAGCCGTGGCCCCGTGTGCGGGAGAGCCATACCCTGTGCACGTTAAAGAACACGCTGGATGGCCTTGACGGGAGGCTACCATCTGTCTCCCAACAGCTGTTCCAGTGGGTCCCCTTCTCTGAGCCTTCGGGGTCCATGTGACCTGGCCATTTAGCCCATGGTGTGCAAAAAAGTGCCGCTCAGAGGTAAAACAACCCATCGTATGTGATTAAGCTAAAGTTCAGTGTATAAGACAATCATACCCTCTGCACGCTAAAGTGCATGCTGGATGGCCGTGATGGGAGGATTCCATCTGTCTCGAAACAATTCATTGTGTTTCCCCCCTTCCACAATCCCCTCAGATCTCTGGGTTCTTACGACCTGGCCATTTAGAACATTATTTATAAAAAAAAAGTATCGCTCAGAGGTAAGACAAACCCATTTTTTGCATTCCTTTGCATTCTGTAGCTGAAGTCAAAAAAAAAAGATTAGTTGATTATTCTTACTTAAAGAGACCGAGTAAATCAATTTTAAATTAGATTTAGTTAAAGAAACTCCAAAAGAGTTACTTTTATCTACTGCTACTATGAATATCTTTTTTCCTGATACTACCAATGAAGCACCTGCACTCGTGTCTAAAGGATATTACCTGATAAATCATTTGGAATATTTTTCTTTCACGTCTCTACTTCTATGAATTATTGTTATAAGCGTTATTTGTTAGTTGCACAATTTTTCTTTTCCTTTGGAGCTCTGAGTCAGTGTGCAACGTAAGAATCCAAGGTCACCAAACTCATATTGCATAGTTTCCTCGTATTCTTTGCTTTTCATAAAAGGCAATTTTCCAGTGAAGTTTGAATTACAACCATTGTTTCCTGTTTGCGTAGACACTGATGACGTTGGGTTTTTTTACCTCTGTGCGGCCCCTTTTGCACAAATGGGATAAATGGCCAGGAGATCACAAGGACCCCGAGACTCATAGAATTATTTGGGGGAGGAGACTAACTAAAAAGCTTTAAGGAGAAGATGACAGCCTCCTATCAAAGACATCCAACATGTGTTTTAGCGTGCAGAGGGTATGGTTCCACTGCACATTGATCCACGGCTTAACATCCCATCCGACTGACGTCGGTCTTTCCAAACCCTACTGACCAGTGCCCTCTACTGACCGAGGGCAGGGTGGGGAGTTTGGTGGAGAACAATCTCAACGCCGGTCCATCTGGGATTCGAACCTAGGAACTGTAGATTACGAGACTGGCGCGCTACCGACTGAGCCATCCCGTCCCCCACTAGTGATGATTCTGGCAGCGGTAACATCTGTAACGGTAAATGAAAAAAATAACTGTCAAGAAAAATAATACAGCTAGAAGAATAACACATCGCTTCAGGCGAATATGGGACATCAATTTTCAAAAAAAAATTAATTTTCGCATTTTCCAAATTTTGAGGCCTTTAACAGTAATACAGTCGCTCAAAAAAATATCCGAACACTATGGTTGATTGCAGAATTCAGAAAAAATATCTGGCAACGATTTTTTTTAGAAATTAGTGATCTGGCAACGATTTTTTTTTAGAAATTAGTGTTCTGACAACCTTCGTGTCACGTGATCACTAATTTCTAAAAAAAAAAATCGTTGACAGATATTTTTTCTGAATTCTGTAATCAACCATAGTGTTCGGATATTTTTTGAACGACTGTAAATCCTACTAATGGATGATTGGAAAATGTGAATATTAATATATTATTAGTTCTATGCAACGCAAAAAGCATTTCTCACATTCCTTAAAATGAAAAAGCTGTGTTTTCTCTTTCTCTAGCAAGGGGAGATGTGTTTGGAGAGCTAAATTGCACAATCTGGTTCTGGTTGTACTGGTCTCTGTAGTCCACGGCTGCTTGAGGATGAGGATAATGAACGATTTCCCATATCTATAATAAGAAAAACCTATCCTTTGACCTCATCGGGCAATGATTTTTGAGTTGAAAAAAGGGCCATCAAATGACCCTTTTTTCAACTCAAAAAATAATTTTTCAGTAATCTCTTTAATAAATTGCGTTTTCCCACCCCTGGAGCAAAATTCCCCCGCTCTGCCCACGGTCAGTAGGTGACACCGACGGGCTTGGAAAATTCCGCAGTCCGTCGTATGGGACGTTAAGCCGTGACCCCGTGTGCGTGAGAGCCATACCCTGTGTACGTTAAAGAACACGCTGGATGGCCTTAACGGGAGGCTACTATCTGTATCCCAACAGCTGTCCACTGGGTATCCTTCCCCAATCTTCTCTGAGCCATCGGGGTCCTTGTGACCTGGCCATTTAGCCCATGGTGTGCAAAAAAGTGTCGCTCAACCAACTCCCAACAACCCACCCCTGGGAATTATGGAACAAATTGTTGCTTGTCCCTTGATATTCACACTCTACCAATAAAAAATCTAATTTCCAGTCCAAATATATCTTTTGTAATATTCTTTTAAAATTTTAAAAAATTTTCCACCATCAGAGGACCCAATTAAAATTTTTGGGAGTTTCCAAAAGTGTATATCGTAGTAGTTTATCAATAGCTGTCCAACCAAAAAAGAATTTTGTTTTAGAAATAAATTTAAAAATCATCTCCTAAAGCAAAATAATTTCGTTTCCGCACTCAGCCTGGGGATAAGGGTGAAAATTATTGTTACCATTGCAAACCTTCGTGACTTTCACATTTCACCAACAAAATTTCAAATATCTAACATAATTACATCGCTTGCAATATTCGTTCAAACTTTTCATACTGTTAGAAGGATCGATTACAGATATTGGGAGATTCTGCAAGTTGGGGGTGACGGTGGCTCAGTCGGTAGCGCGTCAGGCTCATAATCTGCAGTTCCCAGGTTCGAGTCCCAGCTGGGCCAGCGTTGAGATTTATCTCCGCAAAACTCCCCGCCCTGCCCACGGTCAGTAGGGGATACCGATGGGCTAGGAAAGGCCGCCGTTAGTCGGATGGGACGTTAAGCCATGGTCCCGTGTGCGGGAGAGACATAGCCCCATATGCGGAAGAGCTATACCTTGTGCACTTTAAAGAACGCTCTGGATGGCCTTGTTGGGAAGCTACCATCCGTCTCTTAACAGCTGTTCAGTGGATCCCCTCTCCCCAATCTTCTCTGAGCCTTCGGGGTCATTGTGACCTGGCTATTTTATCCCATTTTTGTGCAAAAAAAGTGCCTCTCAGAGATAAAACAACCCAATTAATGCGAATCATGTTTAAAAAGCACACAATTTCAGTAGCATTTTCTCTTTTTATCAGCTTTCATTCAAGTCGGAGGTTACTCAGGTCTCCAGGAAAAGTACATGAATGCCATTCCCTCGAAGTTGCTGAACGACACCAACTGCGGCATACCTAAACAAGAGTCTTGGAAGATGCTGAGAGCTTACGACGATCGCGATATGCCATGGCCTGGATTTTTGTTGGGACAGACACCTGCGTCCATCTGGTACTGGTGTGCTGATCAAGTAGGTGGAGATGGACATTTCTGCTTTTATTTCGTCTAAACGTGAGACGGATATTTCTATTTTATTTTTCCATAGTATGAGAAAACTCAATGGAGCCAGAAAAAAATAAGCGGAACGATATTCTGGTCAGTCCTACTCTAAATCAAGACTCCTCCTCAACCCCTATTCTTAGATATATTTTTAAATCTGTCTCTGGTAATAAAAAAATTGTGACTTTAAAAGGTTAAATGGTTTGATTGAACTTTTGAAAATTTCTTCTTATTTTACTACATATAACACTCGGAAAATTTGCTTTATTACATCCTATTGATGCCATATAAATTCTTGAGATCAACCCATCTTTAACACTCGTGAACTCGCGATAGTAATATAAATGCAATACTAATAACTTTCGTGTAGGAAGATTGGGTTGTTGGGTTGTTTTACCTCTGAGCGGCACTTTTTTGCACACCATGGGCTAAATGGCCAGGTCACATGGACCCCGAAGGCTCAGAGAAGGTTGGGGGAGGGGACCCACTGGAACAGCTGTTGGGAGACAGATGGTAGGCTCCCGTCAAGGCCATCCAGCGTGTTCTTTAACGTGCACAAGGTATGACTCTCCCGCACACGGGACCGCTGCTTAACGTCCCATCCGACGGCCGGCGGCTTTTCCAAGCCCATCGGTGTCCCCTACTAACCGTGGGCAGGGCGAGGAATTTTGCGGAGAAAAATCTCAACGTTGACCCAGCTGGGACTCGAACCTGGAAACTACAGATTACGAGCCTGGCGCGCTACCGACTGAGCCACCCCCCGTGTAGGAAGGAAAAGTACACTGCTCAATGGAAATCGCAACACCAAGAAGGAACAGAAGTAGAGATAGGTAAGTCGCAGAAGGCAATCTGCCATCGGAGATATATATGCAAATGATCAAAGTTCTGCAGCTAATGGACACATGACACCCAGCAGAACCGTGGATAAATGATTTAGTTGTGTGGCTGATGTAAGAAGTAGGAGAAAGAAGAAAAAAACAGAACTCTCCACGTATTAAGGAGGCATTGACTCTGTTGGGAAAGATTCCTCTGCTCTTGAGAAATGATGGTGTTCAAGTGTCTTCGTATCTCAAACTGCGTAAGGGGGAAAACAGTGGGGTACTTTTGCAGTTTGTGCGGCCGTGGGGTTTTCCAGAAACTGCTCTCTCTATGTGGGGTTTTCCAGAAACTGCTCTCTCTATGTGGGGTTTTCCAGAAACTGCTCTCTCTATGTGGAGTTTTCGTAGGATTGTAACGTCAGCTGCATTCCACGAATCTGTAGATTCGGTAACAGTCACGATATTTGGAAGGTCCGTCAGCACTATCGTCTGTGGCTTGTTCGCCATTTTGACAAACAGAATAGAAACAAACTACGCTGAGGACTATATCATTTTTTTGTCGAAAGAGGCGTTCTAGTAGACAAATGTTTGAAACACACATGTATTACGTTAGTATGTGGCCATTTTTAAAGATTCGTTGGATTAAAAATGCCTAAATTCTAACTTCCAAACAGATACAAACCAGTAACATGCTTCTTCTGTTTGTGGTCATTATCTATGTAACGCTCTGTTAGAGGTTATTGGAACTCTAAAGTTCATTCGCATAGCTGCCTACTGAAAAAACATTGGGATGGGGATGGCTCAGTCGGTAGCGCGCCAAGCTCGTAATCTGCAGTTTCCAGGCTCAAGTCTCGTCTGGGTCAGTGTTGAGATTTAACTCCGAAAAATTTCCTTCCCTGACCATGAACACCGATGGACTTGAAATGACTGATATCTATCGGATGGGACGTTACATCCCATGTGCCAGAGAGCCATGCTCTGTGCACATTTAAGAACACGCTGGATGGCTTTGTCGGGAGCCTACCATCTGTCTCCTAGCAGCTTCCAGTAGGTCCCCTCCCCCAACTTTCTTTGAGCCCTCAGGGTCCTTGTGACCCAAACATTTAGCCCATTATGCGCAAACAAACATGTGACTCAGGCGTAAAACAACCGAATCCATGAGGGGCGGGGGTGGCTCAGTTGGTAGCGCGCCAGGCTCGTAATCTGCAGTTCCCAGGTTCGAGTCCCAGCTGGGTCAGCGTTGAGATTTATCTCTGCAAAACTCCGAGCCCTGCCCACGGTCAGTAGGGGACACCGATGGGCTTCGAAAGGCCGCCGTCCATCGGATGGGACGTTAAGCTGTGGCCTCGTGTGCGGAAGAGCCATACCCTGTGCAGGTTAAAGAACACAAAGGATGGCCTTGACGGGAGGCTACCATCTGTCTCCCAACAGCTGTTCCAGTGAGTCCCCTCCCCCAACCTTCTCTGAGCCTTCCGGATCCTTGTGACCTGGCCATTTAGCCCATGGTGTGCAAAAAAGTGTCGCTCAGAGGTAAAACAATCCAACCCAACCGAATCCATGAAATAGAATTAAAAAAATGTTGGAAATATCAACTAAAAAATTACATTCTCATTAAATTACATTTAATATGTTTTCGATTTAACAGATGATG
Organism: Ryuthela nishihirai; assembly: GCA_038380435.1. Classification (NCBI taxonomy): domain Eukaryota; kingdom Metazoa; phylum Arthropoda; class Arachnida; order Araneae; family Heptathelidae; genus Ryuthela; species Ryuthela nishihirai. The sequence continues at coordinate 42,308 of JAWZYU010000814.1, forward strand.
GTCCAGAGGCTACTGGCGGCGAAATCTTTGTCTCATGCCCAAGGAGGAACACTTTTCGCAGGTTACATGAAGATCTTACCTCTCTTCCTCATCGTCATGCCTGGGATGATAAGCAGGATCCTCTTCACAGGTGAGTGCGAAGAAGTCTAATATTTCGCAAAAAAATTTTCTCATAAAAAAATAAGTAAAAATACATTTAAGGATTTCAACGGATCTACTAATATAGCTTTTGAATGTAGGAAGCAATTTCACATACAGATATTTGTATCACAGGGTCCATTAGTCAATGGCTACTTTGATCCAATCAGTAGTGAGAGCTATTGAACAAAGAAGATGACACCATTCCGTTTGTTGAGGAGTCGTTAGTGAGAGAGAGCAAATATATGCAGTTATTCAATGCTAATGTATTTATGCAGTATATGCTGAGTGCTGTAGCCAGAGGAAAAGACTTCCCCATTTTGTATATAAGCCAATCATTAGTCGCCATTACTATAGGTTTTGTCGTATTGTATATGTACTTGACTACCAGCTTGAAGGGAGTTGAGTTGTTTTACCTCTGAGCGGCACGTTTTTGCACACCATGGGCTAAATGGTCAGGTCACACGGACTCCGAAGACTCAGAGAAGGTTGGGGGAGGAGACCCACTGGAAACAGCTGTTGGGAGACAGATGGTAACCTCTCGTCAAGACCATCCAGCGTGTTCTTTAAAGTGCACAGGGTATGGCTCTCCCGCACACGGAGCCACGGCTTAACGTCCCATCCGACGGACGGCGGCCTTTCCAAGTCCATCGGTGTCCCCTACTGACCGTGGTCAGGGCGGGGAATTTTGCGGAGATAAATCTCAACGCTGACCCAGCTGGAACTCAAACCTGGGAACTACAGATTACGAACCTGGCGCGTTACCGACTGAGCCACCCTCGCCCCCCTTAAAGGGAGAAGGGTTTAGTTCTTCCCTCAGTATCAGGTCAAGCTCGTAATCTGCAGTTCCCAAGTTTGAGTCGCAACAGTGCAAGCACTGAGATTTAGCTACGCAAAAATCGTCATCCTTGCCCTCCGTTAGAAAGAAAACATCTGCCGTCCGTCGGATGGGACGTTAAGCCGTGGATCCGTGTTCAGGAGAGTCACACTCTCTGCGTTTTACAGAACACGCTGGATGGCCTTGAAGGTGAATCTTCCATTTGTTTTCTAACAGCTGTGCAATGGGTTCTCTTCCTCCATCATTTTCTGAACCATTGGGGTCCTTGTGATCGCTATTTAGGCATCGTGTTTACAACGTACCCCCAAAAGTTTAACACCAATAATGCCAGTTTAAATAATTGCTCTGAAAAGTTAATGAAAACAAAAAGAATATTCATTTCACTAAACTTTGCTGATACAGTAAAGTTTAGGTTGAAACTATTCTGGATCCTCGGAATTACAGATAACGAGCCTCGCGCGCCACCAAATGAGCCAACCCCTGCCACCAAGGGCGTGGGTGGCTCAGTCGGTAGCGCGCCAAGCTCGTAATCTGCAGTTCCCAGGTTCGAGTCCCAGCTGGGTCAGCGTTGAGATTTATCTCCGCAAAATTCCCCGTCCTGCCCACGGTCAGTAAGGGACACCGATGGGCTTGGAAAGGCCGCTGTCCGTTGGGTGGGACGTTAAACCATGGCCCTGTGTGCGGGAGAGCCATATCCTGTGTACGTTAAAGAACACACTGGATGGCCTTGACGGGAGGCTACCATCTGTCTCCCAACAGCTGTTCCAATGTGTCCCCTCCCCCAACATTCTCTGAGCCTTGGGGGTCCATGTAACCTGGCCATTTAGCCCATGGTGCGCAAAAAAAGTGCCGCTCAGAGGTAAAACAACCCAACCCAACAATGCCACCATCTTGAATTCTACTAATATAATGCGATTAAGTAAACAAAACAAGATCAACACACTCCAATGCCCTAGATGGGAGAGGTCACAAAATGACTGATTAATCCTTTCTTATCGTTAGGTCATTATTCACCTTTATATGTCAAGATCACTGCCGGTGGGAAAGGGGTCCAAAGAGATTATCCCAAGCCATCCATCTACATCAATCATGAGAGCTCTAATCTAAGTTGCACCCAATTTCGTATGAGCGGGACAAAACCAAAGAAAAAAAAATGCGAATCTTTGATTCCAGTAAATCGGTATTCGTCACTGACAGTTATTTCTCCTGTGATAAATAGACAAAGTCGCATTCTTAGAGCGTTTTATTAGGAATAGGAAATTCCTTTTTTGACAAATTGGGTTGTTTTACGTCTGAGCAGCACGTTTTTGCCACAAGGGTCTAAAAGGACAGGTCACAAAGACCCCGAGAACTCAGAGAAGGTTGGGGGAAGATAATCACTGGACAGTTGTTGGGAGACAGATGGTAGCCTCCCGTCAAGGCATGCACGTAACGTGCACAGGTATAGTTCTCCCGCACATGGGGCCATGGCTTAACATCCTATCCGACGAACGGCGGCCTTTCCAAGCCCATCAGTGCCCCCTACTGACAGAAGGCGGATTGGGATGTTTTGTAGAGATAAATCTCAACGCTGGCCCAGTTGGGACTCGAACCTGGGAACTGCAGATTGCGAGCCTGGTGTGCTACCGACTGAGCCACTCAGCCCTACGTTTGATTAGGAACAGGAATATATTAAACTACAAAACACCCCAATCCGGCATCTGTCAGTAGGGGGCACTGACGGGCTTGGAAAGGAAGCCGTCCGTCAGATGGGATGTTAAGCCATGTCCTCATGTGCGGGAGAACTATACCTGTGCACGTTACAGAATATGCTGGATGCCTTGATTGGAGGCACCAGGCTCGTAATCTGCAGTTCCCAGGTTCGAGTCCCAGCTGGGACAGCATTGAGATTTATCTCTACAAAACATCCCAATCTACCTTCTGTCAGTAGGGGGCACTGATTGGCTTAGAAAGGCCGCCGTCCGTCGGATGGGATCTTAAGTCGTGGCCCCATGTGCGGAAGAACTATATCTGTGCGCGTTAAAGAATATGCTGGATGCCTTGATTGATTGGCGAATTAAGTTGTATTACCTCTGAGCCGCACGTTTTTGAACACAATGGTCTAAAAGGTCAGGTCACAAGCAAGGGTTGGGTTGTGTTGTTTTACCTCTGAGCGGCACTTTTTTGCACACCATGGGCTAAATGGCCAGGTCACATGGACCCCAAAGTCTCAGAGAAGGTTGGGGGAGGGGACCCACTGGAACAGCTGTTGGGAGACAGATGGTAGCCTCCCGTCAAGGCCATCCAGCGTGTTCTTTAACGTGCACAGGGTATGGCACTCTCGCACACGGGACCACGACTTAACGTCCCATCGGACGGACGGCGGACTTTCCAAGCCCATCGGTGTCCCCTACTGACCGTGGGCAGGGCGGGGAACTTAGCGGAGATAAATCTCAACGCTGACCCAGCTGGGACTCGAACCTGGGAACTACAGATTACGAGCCTGGCGCGCTACCGACTGAGCAACCCCCGCCCCCACAAGCAAGGACTCCAAGGGCTAAGAGAAGGTTGCGGGAAGGTGACCCACTGGAAAACTGTTAGGAGGCAAATGGAAACCTCCCATCCAGGGCATCCAACGTGTTTGGTAACGTGCACAGTGTATGGCTCTCTCCTGAACACTGGTCCATGGCTTAACCTCCCATTCGACGGGCGTTGGCCTTTCCAAGCCCATCTGCGTCTCCTTTCTGACAGAGGGCAGGATTGGGGTTTATCAAAGGTAAATCTCAATACTGACCCATTTCGGACTCGAACCTGGGAAGTGCAGGTTACGAGCCTGGCACGATACCGACTGAGCCAACCCTTGCCCCATTAGAGAATTGTGACTCCACTAATACCATTTATTGCAGCACTTATTTTATGCTGTTTGATTTAACGTTATCTTGTTTTAATTTAAATAATATTGCCTTGAAAGTATCAGTTATTTACTTCTCTTTTTTTTGCCAGATGAAGTCGCATGTGTGGATCCAAACGAATGTTACAAATATTGTCAAAACGAGGCCGGTTGTTCTAATATAGCATATCCACGTCTCGTGTTGGAACTCATGCCTTCAGGTACAATAGAGAAATAAGAGGAAATTTCTGGATGTTAGTAATATAAATACAATATTAATAACTCTCATGTAGGAAGGAAAAGTATACTGCTCAAAGTGGAAATCGCAACATCAAGAAGGAACAGAAGTAGAGATATGTAAATCGCAGATGACAATCTGCCATCGGAGATATATATGCAAATGATCAAAGTTCTGCAGCTAATGGACACATGACACCCAGCAGAGCCATGGAGAAAAACTGTGCGACCAAGAGCTTACATCATACCAATACTGAGGTTGGAGTACATGCTGCGAAAATGTTCAAAACATGCCATAGAGACACCGGCGGGCCCTTATGCACAATTGACACCTCCTGAGATAGAGCGAATCGTCGATATGCGAGAGCTCAGATTGAGACTTCGAGCGATCGCCACATGCATGGGGCACAACATGAGCGCAGTGCAATGGTGCATCTCACACAACATCATGGAACACCATTGGGGGCGGGGGGTAGCGCGCCAGGCTCGTAATCTGTAGTTCCCAGGTTCGAGTCCCAGCTGGGTCAGCGTTGAGATTTATCTCCGCAAAATTTCCTCACCCTGCCCACGGTCAGTAGGGGACACCGATGGGCTTGAAAAGGCCGCCGTCCGTCGGATGGGACGTTAAGCCGTGGCCCCGTGTGCGGGAGAGCCATACCCTGTGCACGTTAAAGAACACGCTGGATGGCCTTGACGGGAGGCTACCATCTGTCTCCCAACAGCTGTTCCAGTGGGTCCCCTCCCCCAACCTTCTCTGAGCCCTTCGGGGTCCATGTGACCTGGCCATTTAGCCCATGGTGTGCAAAAAAGTGCCGCTCAGAGGTAAAACAACCCAACCCATGACTACACTAATAATTTTTTTTTTTCGATAGAAGATATTATAGCCCATATTTGGAAATATGACGTTACATTTTTCTTTTCAGTAAACGCTTGAAATTTAAATCTTTGCTTATTTAAGAAAAGTACTTTTCTTAAAAAATGTTTTTGCACACAATGGGCTAAATAGCCAAGTCACAAGGACCCCGAGGGCTCAGAGAAGGATGGGAGAAGGGGACCCACTGGACAACTGTTAGGCGAGAGATGAAAGCCTCCGTTAAGACCATCCATGTTTCTTAATGTGCACATGGTATGAATTGATGTCGAATCCGACGGACGGCGATCGTTCCAGGTCCCAAGAAAAGGTGTTCCCTTTCTCACCGAAGGCAAGGTGGGGTTAGTGGAGATAAATACGAACACAAGCACCTGGGGACTCGAACTGGGAACATCAGATTACTGCATACGATCTACGGTTTAACGTCACATCCGACGCACAGCGGCCTTTCCAAGCTCATTTCTATCCCTATTTTCACCGGGAGGAGATGGAACAGGGGTGGCTTAGTCGGTAGTGCGCCAGTCTCATATTTTGCAATTCCCACGTTAGAGTCTAAGTTGGGCCAACGTTTAGATTTATCTCTGAAAAACTTTCCGCCTTGCCTTCAGTCAGTGGGGGACGCCGATTGACTTGGAAAGGCCGCCATCTATCGGTTGGGAGGTTAAGCATTGGTTCCGTGTGTTTGAGAGCTACCTGTGCCCGTTAAAGAACACGCTGGATGACCTTGACGGGAGGCTACCATCTGTCTCCCAACAGCTGTTCCAGCGGGTCCCCTCCCCCAACCTTCTCTGAGCCTTCGGGGTCCTTGTGGCCTGGTCATTTAGCCCATGGTGTGCAAAAAAGTGCCGCTCAGAGGTAAAACAATCCAATATACAATCATGGAACATCAAATGACAAGGACACGTACAGGACCAGCATGCCACACCACGGGACGTAAAGATTACATGCTCTTTAGGAAGGACATTCGCAACCCTTTCATCACAGCAACTGTGCTGCAAAGTGATTTTCGGACCGCTACGAGTATAATGGTTTCCATGGAAACCATTAGACAACGTTTGCATGACGCAGGAATGATGGCTAGACTTCCAGTACAACATCTGCTGTTGCAGCAACATCACTAGTTATGGCATCTCCACTGTTGTCGAGAAAGGCAATATTGGACTATACGCAAAATCTGTTTGCCATGACAGACGGGCGTTTTGCCGATTCTGTTTTGTCATGACAGACGGGCGTTGGTTCACATGGAGTCATCATCATCAACGACATGAGGAAGCCTAGTCCATTAGCCGCCATATGGCTTCCCACCATGGTACAATGCTAATAGGTGGCATCACATATGGTAACCAGACATCTCTGCTATATATTTCTGGTGTACTAACGGCAAGACGTTACATCGATGACATCGTTAATTCTTTGGCACACCCTTCCTTATTACCATACCTGAACTGATTCTGCAGCAGGACAACGCCATTCCACACACTACACGTGCAACCATGGACAATGATGGACAGTCTCCAAGGTGAGGACAGTCTCCCATGGCCGCCATACTTCACGAACTTGTCGCCCATTGAGCATTTCTGAGACCTTATGTGTTGCCACCTTCGTCCGTTCTCTCCGGGGGCGAATCTGGTACGTTACGTGCCTAATTGGATAGCCCTTGAGGTCCTTGCTTGCCATTAACACCATATCTCAGGACACCATTAACCATCTGATTGATGGATTGCCATTAACACCATATCTCAGGACACCATTAACCATCTGATTGATGGATTGCCATTAACACCATATCTCAGGACACCATTAACCATCTGATTGATGGATTGCCATTAACACCATCATATCTCAGGACACCATTAACCATCTGATTGAAGGATTGCCATTAACACCATATCTCAGGATACTATTAACCATCTGATTGATGGATTGCCATTAACACCATATCTCAGGATACCATTAACCATCTGATTGAAGGATTGCCATTAACACCATATCTCAGGACACCATTAACCATCTGATTGATGGATTGCCATTAACACCATATCTCAGGACACCATTAACCATCTGATTGATGGATTGTAATTAACACCATATCTCAGGACACCATTAACCATCTGATTGAATAATTGCCATTAACACCATATCTCAGGACACCATTAATCGTATGATTTATGGATTGCCATTAACACCATATCTCAGGACACCATTAATCGTATGATTTATGGATTGCCATTAACACCATATCTCAGGACACCATTAACCATCTGATTGATGGATTGTAATTAACACCATATCTCAGGATACCATTAACCATCTGATTGAAGGATTGCCATTAACATTATATCTCAGGACACCATTAACCATCTGAATGATGGATTGCCATTAACACCGTATCTCAGGACACCATTAACCATCTGATTGAAGGATTGCCATTAACACCATATCTCAGGATACCATTAACCATCTGATTGAAGGATTGCCATTAACATTTTATCTCAGGACACCATTAACCATCTGATTGATGGATTGCCATTAACACCGTATCTCAGGACACCATTAACCATCTGATTGAATAATTGCCATTAACACCATATCTCAGGACACCATTAATCGTATGATTTATGGATTGCCATTAACACCATATCTCAGGACACCATTAACCATCTGATTGATGGATTGACATTAACACCGTATCTCAGGACACCATTAACCATCTGATTGATGGATTGCCATTAACACCGTATCTCAGGACACCATTAACCATCTGATTGATGGATTGCCATTAACACCATATCTCAGGACACCATTAACCATCTGATTGATGGATTGCCATTAACGCCGTATCTCAGGACACCATTAACCATCTGATTGATGGATTGCCATTAACACCATATCTCAGGATACCATTAACCATCTGATTGAAGGATTGCCATTAACATTATATCTCAGGACACCATTAACCATCTGATTGATGGATTGCCATTAACACCGTATCTCAGGACACCATTAACCATCTGATTGAAGGATTGCCATTAACACCATATCTCAGGACACCATTAATCGTATGATTTATGGATTGCCATTAACACCATATCTCAGGACACCATTAACCATCTGATTGATGGATTGACATTAACACCGTATCTCAGGACACCATTAACCATCTGATTGAAGGATTGCCATTAACACCATATCTCAGGACATCATTAACCATCTGATTGATGGAATGCCGAGATGTCCTACAGGCTTGTATAACCGCCCGAGGTGGGCTTACTATATACTGACGAATTTGCTATAAATGCACGTACAGTCGCTCAAAAAAGTATCCGAACAACATGGTTGATTACAAAATACAGAAAAAATATCTGGCAACGATTTTTTTAGAAATCAGTGATTTGGCAACCTTCGTGTTACGTGACACGAAGGTTGCCAGATCACTGATTTCTAAAAAAAAAACTTTGCCAGATATTTTTTCTGAATTCTGAAATCAACCATGGTGTTCGGATACTTTTTTGAGCGACTGTACCTTGCGCTGTCACGTTCCGTTTTTTGATCATTTGCACATCTCCCCTCATAATTTCCGTCCTGTCAGACCCATACAAGAATTGAAACGTAAGTATCCTCTTGCAGAAAATTAAAAAAGTCATTACTAAGAGATAGGAATATACTTTCATATAAGAAGAAGAAGAACTCTAAGAACTAAACAGTGATCATAATCATATAAATAGTAAAAGATATAATTGCTTTAACATAAGAACTAAAAAGTTCTTTCATGTACGAAATAAGAAAAGCAGTTATTATCAGATAAGAACTAAAAAGTACTTTCATAAGAGATGTAAAAAATAGTCACTCTCAGATAAGAACTGAATAATAGTCACTTTAATATATCAAATAAAAAAATTAATTACTCTAAAACAAGAAAAAGTGCTTTAATATACGAAATGAATAATTATTATTATCAGATAAGAACTGAAATGCACCCTCCTGTAAAAAAATAATCACTCTTAGACAAGAATTAGAAAGAAATCACCTTCAAATACGAAATGAAAAAAGGAATTGCTCTAAGCTAACTAAAAAGTAATCCCTTTTATTGGCGAAAAAAAAGGTAAATACTCTCTAATAACAAAAAGGTAATGTTATATACTAAAAAAATGAAACAATTACTCTCAGATAATAGTTAAAAAAGTACTTTTGTATAAGAAGTGAAAAGTAATGACTCTGAGATAAGTAATCACTTTCCTCTATGAAAAAAAAGTAATTAGCTGATGAGCCAAAGAGTAATCACTTTTATATGCGAAATAAAAAAAGGTAATTACTCTCAGACAACTAAAAAGTAATCACTTTCATATACGAAATAAAAAATAATATCTTTCAAAAAACTAAGAAGTGATCAATTTTAAATATGAAATAAAAAGGTAAAGTTAAAAAGTTTAGAAAAGTACTTTCATATAAGAAGTGAAAAATAATCACTTTTAGATAAGAACTGAAAAGTTATCACTTTTCTGTACGAGATAAAAAAAATAATTACTGTAAGATAAGAACTGGAAAGTAATTGCTCTCATATATACTGCCGAGCTAAATTATTATGAGCGAAGTACAATGAAACATGCAACGTAAGCAACATTTCTCACTGGCGTTAATATTTTACGTCACTACAAAGTCATATGAAAGATGTAAAAAGGATGGCAGAAGGAAAAGTGCGACATCGGGTGAAAAGGCTGATCTGACTGACTTCGAAAGAGGGCTCAATCGTTGGAGAGAGATGGGCAAGAGCATCCTTAACGGAGATGATAGAACTGATCGGAAAAAAATCCCTGGGCACAATATCCCAAGTGTGTGGAGAATGGCAATGGTCTCAAAAAACGTCCGCTAATAGTGGCAAAAACCCGATGAAAAAGATTCTGACAGAGACAGGCGTTTGTTGGCAATATTTCAAAACCCATTTCCAAAGACAACTATATGCAGAGAATTGAAAATTTGGAAATTTGGTTATTGTGGCACGATAAAAAGGGGCAGGGTGGCTCAGTCGGTAGCGCGCCAGGCTCGTAATCTGTAGTTCCCAGGTTCGAGTCCCAGCTGGGTCAGCGTTGAGATTTATCTCCGCAAAATTCCCCGCCTTGCCCACGGTCAGTAGGGGACACCGATGGGCTTGGAAGGCCGCCGTCCGTCGGATGGGACATTAAGCCGTGGCCCCGTGTGCGGGAGAGCCATACTCTGTGCACGTTAAAGAACACGCTGGATGGCCTTGACGGGAGACTACCATCTGTCTCCCAACAGCTATTCCAATGGGTCCCCTCCCCCAACCTTCTCTGAGCCTTCGGGGTCCATGTGACCTGGCCATTTAGCCCATGGTGTGCAAAAAAGTGTCGCTGTCGATAATGCATCATTTTTAACCTAGGGGGAGATGACAAATCCCATGATGATGACGCACCGATTCATTGCTCTGGAATCGTACTGGAGTGGTTTCAAGAACATGGGTTGGGTTGTTTTACCTCTGAGCGGCCTTTTTCGTACACCATGGGCTAAATGGCCAGGTCACATGGACCCCGAAGGCTCAGAGAAGGTTGGGGGGTGGGGACCCACTGGAACAGCTGTTGGGAGACAGATTACCATCTGTCGCACGATACCGTTCGTTAAAGAACACGCTGGATGGCCTCCCGTCAAGGCCATCCAGCGTGTTCTTTAACGTGCACAGGGTATGGCTCTCCCGCACACAGGCCACGGTTTAACGTCCCATCCGACGGACGGCGGTCTTTCCAAGCCCATTGGTGTCCCCTACTGACCGTGGGCAGGGCGGGGAATTTTGCGCAGATAAATCTCAACGCTGACCCAGCTGGGACTCGAACCTGGGAATTACAGATTACGAGCCTGGCGCGCTACCGACTGAGCCACCCCCGTCCCAAAAATTTGGACAGAGCCGTGAGAATTAAGACAGAATACATATCTCTATGTATCTGCCTGAATTTCAAGAACATGAAACAGACTTTTATCACCTTCTGGCCTGTACAATTTCTTGATTCTAATCCAGTCGAAAATATATGAGACAATTTGGAAAGCACTATTGAAATGCACAGATCTCTACTCTCTTCACTTCGAGATGTCGAAGCCATTTTGTAGGAGGTGTGGTTCAAATTCCCTCCTGCTGTATTTCTAAAGTATGTGGAAAGCATACCACGTCGAACCTTGGCTGTCATCTCTGCCCGCGGAGGCCAGGCGAAGTTTAAGGTAGGTGTTCATAATCTTTTGTCCAGGCAATGTAGGAAGTCAGAATGAAAGATAGGGGTGTCAGAAAGATAGGGGTGTCAGAAAGATAGGAAGTCAGAATGGAAGATAGATAGTAATTATTCTTATACAGTGGGCTATTGAAAGGTCTACTCAAAGTTTGGGAACGTGTTCTACTGTACATAGCAATGAAAATAAGTTCCAATGAACATTGGGTGAGAAACCTTCCCTTCCGAATTATAGCACATTTTGAGAGTTGTTGGGATGGGTTGGGTTGTTTTACCTCTGAGCGGCACTTTTTTGCATACCATGGACTAAATGTCCAGGTCACATGGACCCCGAAGACTCAGAGAAGGTTGGGGGAGGAGACCCACTGGAACAGCTGTTGGGAGACAGATGGTAGCCTCCCGTCAAGGCCATCCAGCGTGTTCTTTAACGTGCACAGGGTATGGCTCTCCCGTACACGGGACCACTGCTTAACGTTCCATCCGACGGACGGCGGTATTTCCTAGCCCAACGGTGTCCCCTACTGACCGTGGGCATGGCGGGAATTTTGCGAAGATAAATCTCAAAGCTGACCCAGCAGGGACTCGAACCTGGGAATTACAGATTACGAGCATGGCGCGCTACCGACTGAGCCACCACCGCTCCATATTTCGAGAGAATAAGTAAAGAAACCTGTCAAAAGGTACTCTATATAAATTTGCATGTCTGACGGCATAGATGTATGAAAATGTTGGACAAAACCACACTTCTCCTGTGAATCTCAATCGTATATATCCTGCTGCTCCGTTGGATTGCTAAAGATGGACCAACTCTATGGCCTGCACGTTCTCCAGATTTGAATCCACTGGATTTCTTCTCATGGGGACACATTAAGACTGATGCTGACGCTATCCTGGTTCCTAATACACAAGCTCTCTACGAACGGATCGTCGAATGATTGTCATAGAATCGAGAACACTCCAGGGCTTTTCGAACGTGTTCGATAGTCAATGAGAAGACGCTGGCGAGGCGTGTATTGCTGCTACGGGAGGCCATTTCGAACATTTCCTCTAAACTCTAGTTTGACATAATTGTTCTTAAAATAACTGGAATGGAAACTCATTAACTTCAAAGACTTTCTAACTTGCAGTCTCAAAATGTGCTGTAACTCGGAAGGGAAACGTTTCTGGCCCAATGTTCATTGGAACTTTTTTCATCAATATGCATAATAGAACACATTCCCACTGTTTGGGGACGGGGGGGGGTGGCTCAGTCGGTAGCGCGCCAGGCTCGTAATCTGTAGTTCCCAGGTTCGAGTCCCAGCTGGGTCAGCGTTGAGATTTATCTCCGCAAAAATCCCCGCCCTGCCCACGGTCAGTAGGGGACACCGATGAGCTTGGAAAGGCCGCCGTCCGTCGGATGGGACGTTAAGCCGTGGCCCCGTGTGCGGGAGAGCCATACCCTGTGCACGTTAAAGAACACGCTGGATGGCCTTGACGGGAGGCTACCATTTGTCTCCCAACAGCTCTTCCAGTGAGTCCCCTGCCCCAACTTTCTCTGAGCCTTCGGGGTCCATGTGACCTGGCCATTTAGCCCATGGTGTGCAAAAAAGTGCCGTTCAGAGGTAAAACAACCCAACTCCCACTGTTTGACTAAACGTTTTGGAAATACCCTGTGTAAGAAATAGTACGTAATTATATTTAGATAAGAATTAATAGTAATTACCTTCCGATAAAACCTAAATAAAATTATTCTGAAGCTTTAACTTAGATTGGTTACTCGTCTAACTATTGTTCCTAATAGCATACCCTTGTGGGTTATGTTAGCTCTAACGAGAAAGTGGTCAGAGGCCAGGACCTTACGTTTAGTGAGGAATATTCTTGCATGAGAAAGCCTGTATAATCTAGGAATAGCTTTCTACATTTCTCTGCTCTCTATGCAGTATATCCAAAGAGAAAAGATGGATTGATAAATATAAGCCGAAACTATCAATCACGTGTCTTTCTTTGTATCCATCAATGAAGTGTCGATTAGCATGTGATCTATGATAAAATATTCAAATGTCGACTAAGTCTTCCTAATTATCACTCATGCTACGTCACTGCTGTTCTATGACAGTGAGGAAAAATGTAGAGTTCATAAAGGGTTGTTTTTTTTCTCTGAGCTGCCCTTTTTTACACGCAATAGTCTAAATGGCCAATTTACAGGGACCCGGAGAGCTCAGAGACTTTTGGGGGAAGGGGACCCACTTGACAACTATTAGGAGATAGATAGTAGCCTCGCGTCAAAGCGCGTCTTTCTCTGCAATACACATATAGTGTTTGAGGTAGCCCTTGATATTGGAAATATCGCAAGCTTCAATTTGAGATATAATTCGTTAAGACCGACAATCAGCGTAATTTCCCTCCTCTTTTGGGGGGGATGAGAGAATGGTTGGTAGCACTTTTTTGCACACAATGGGCTAAACGTCCAGATCACAAAGATCCCGAAGACTCAGAGAATTTTGGGGGAGGGGACTCACTGGAACAGCTGTGGGGAGAAAGATGGTAAGCCTCCCGTCAAGGTCATCCAGTACGTTCTTTAACGCACACGGGGCAACTGCTTAACGTCCCATCCGACGGAAGGTGGCCTTTCCAAGCCCATCGGTGTCCCCTACTGACAGTGGGCAGGGCGGGGAACTTTTCGGAGATAAATTTCAAAGCTGACACAGCTGGGACTCGAACGTGGGAACTGTAGATTACGAGCCTGGAGCGCTATCGACTAAGCTATCTTCGCCCCAGTAGAGAATGGGGGGGGGGGGGGCATAGTCTTTCATTTGACACCTCTCATAACTGTAGGCAACTGTAGGCCCTGGTGTTCGGAAGATATCATAAAAGAGCAACTTTCCAATTTCCCCTATTTTTAGGGAAAATCGGATTTTCCCTTATACGATTTTTGCCCACTACATCTCACGTCATACGCTTTTCACAACTAGTTACGTTCGGCCCTCGCTTTCGAAATAGATAGAAGAATTATTCTTCGCATTCTTCTCTACGTTTTGGGGGAAGGAGAAATTTTTTATAACCTGTTACATGCCAACCTCATGTTACAAGTTTTTATTTGACGCATAGTCTTCGCTTTCCGAAAGATATAGCGGACCAATAATTTTCATATTTCCCCTTTTTTAGGGGAAAGAAAGCATGCGTGGTTGAATTTTGTATAGCCTGTTACACTCCCCATGTCACAAGAAATTATGGAGCGCCTTAATATGATTTTCTATTGAGATAACATAGAACTGTTTCCATTTTTCTGTCCAGTACCTGTAGTTCAAGCCGTCCCATGGCCGAGTGGTTAGCGCGCTTGGCTACTGACCTAAGGGACTTGGGTTCGAATCCCGGGTAAGGCATGGACGTTTGTGTCGTTTTTTCTGCTGAGGTCCTGCCATCCTCTCAGACCTACTACTATGGCATATAAACTGACAGGCTCCTGTCAGACCTCTGTGGCAAGCAGCTGCTTGAGGGGGTATTTATTTTATTTATTTATTTACCTGTAGTTCTTCCAAAATTTCTGGCCATTTTCTCACCTCTTTAAGAAATATTGCATACATATTGCGCACTTAACAAACGTGAAAATGAGCTTTTAGGCAAATTTAATGAAATGACATTTTGATTTTTCTCCAGGGCTCCGCGGGCTAATGATGGCAGTGATGATGGCTGCTCTGATGAGTGATCTGACTTCGGTCTACAACAGCGCCAGCACACTCTTCACCATGGATATTTGGCCACAGATACGAAAGAAACCTGCCATCAAGGAGCTTATGATGGTTGGAAGGTACAGGCATTTTCACTGCGAATTGTCTCAAGTAATTTTGTTCAGAAAAAATATTTCAACCGGCAAGAATGTTGGTAGAATATCTTGCAGAGAAGCAGAGCAATTCGAAAGTATCTCCAAAGAAAAATTTACAAGCAGAATTCAGTTGAGTTGGGCACTCTTTTGCACATGATGGGCTAAATGACCAGGTCACAAGGAGCCCTAGGGTTCACAGAAAGTTGGGGGGAGGGGATGCACTTGACAGCTATTGGGAGACAGATGGTAGCCTCCCGTGAAGACCACCCGGTGTGTTCTTTAACGTGCACTGGATATGACTCTCCCTCACACGAGGGGCGGGGGTGGCTCAGTCGGTAGCGCGCCAGGCTCGTAATCTGTAGTTCCCAGGTTCGAGTCCCAGCTGGGTCAGCGTTGAGATTTATCTCCGCAAAATTCCCCGCCCTGCCCATGGTCAGTAGGGGACACCGATGGGCTTGGAAAGGCCGCCGTCCGTCGGATGGGACGTTAAGCCGTGGCCCCGTGTGCAGGAGAGCCATACCCTGTGCACGTTAAAGAACACGCTGGATGGCCTTGACGGGACGCTACCATCTGTCTCCCAACAGCTGTTCCAGTGGGTCCCCTCCCCCAACCTTCTCTGAGCCTTCGGGGTCCATGTGACCTGGCCATTTAGCCCATGGTGTGCAAAAAAGTGCCGCTCAGAGGTAAAACAACCCAACCCAAATCCCTCACACGGAACACGATTGGACTTCTCATTCGACGGACGGCGGTCTTTCTAAGCCCATTAATGTCCCCTACTGACCGAAAGCAGGGCGGGGAGTTTTGCGGAGATGAATCTCAACGCTGGCCCAGGTGGGGCTTGTACCTGGGAACTGCAGATTACGACCCTAGTGCGCTACCGACTGAGCCACTCCCTCTCCTCTGAACTTAGTTAATAATATTCACCGTCCCAGCGTGGCCTAATGGTTAGTACAATCAAAGACTTATCAAACTCATGGGTCAAGCTATGAATATTTCTTTAATGTGTTGTCTTTTTGCTAAGGTCTCAACTTCATCATACCTCTTCTCTATGGCGTATCTGCAAAATTCCCAGCCCTGCCCACGGTCAGTAGGGGACACCGATGGGCTTGGAAAAACCGCCGTCCGTCGGATGAGACGTTAAGCCATGATGAGACCGAAGCCATGAGATGTTAAGCATTTTCCTATGTTTGGGAGAGCCATACCCTGTGCACGTTAAAGAACACGCTGGATGTCCTTGACGGGAGATTACCATCTTTCCCGACAGCTGTTTCAGTGGGTCCCCTCCCCCAACCTTCTCTGAGCCTTCGGGGTCCATGTGACCTAGCCATTTAGCCCATGGTGTGCAAAATCGTGCCGCTCAGAGGTAAAACAACCCAACCTAACTGATCGATGCATTTTTTTTTATTTTATTCCTTTATTGGGACAATACTTAGGAAAATGCTCTTTGTTTTTAATTTGTTTGTTTATATTTCATACAATTCATTTGCACAGAAAAAAAATGACAAATGTAAAAATTGAAAAAAAAAGGCAAAATGCAGTTTTATTTTAATGCTATATGATTAATTGTCGAGTAACGAAAATCGATTGTTGAAAAGATTGTTGTTGACTAATGAAGATGACTAGCTATGTGTTTAAAAGCTTTTCTGCTCTGCACGTGACAAGTTTGAATGTTTAAACAATCAGTGTGAATTTGTATATGCATATAATGTCATAGGTCAGCAAGAATTCAAAATGTTCCTTAATGCTTTCAAATATATTGCATGTTATAAATTCAAAATATAATTTTCGAAATGTTGAAATTACAAACAAGGGGGGGGGGGGCACGGAATGTATCCAAGGTGTCGTCTTATATGGGTTGGGTTGGGTTGTTTTACCTCTGAGCGGCACTTTTTTGCACACCATGGGCTAAATGGCCAGGTCACAAGGACCCCGAAGGCTCAGAGAAGGTTGGAGGAGGGGACCCACTGGAACAGCTGTTGGGAGACAGATGGTAACCTTCCGTCAAAGCCATCTTTCCAAGGGTTCTTTAACGTGCACAATCCAAGGGTTCTTTAACGTGCACAGGGTATGGCTCTCTCGTATACGGGGCCACGGCTTAACGATACTATATACGACGGACGGCGGCCTTTCCAAGCCCATCGGTGTCCCCTACTGACCGTGGGCAGGGCGGGGAATTTCGTCTTATATGGTAAATGCAGTAATATAAATGATCCCGGAGGAATGGTATTTAACCCAACAGTTAAAAAAACTGTTATACCTTAAAAATCACTTTAAACCATATCGCTTTGGTACAATTCTTGTTAGTTAAGGACTCGGTGTGCTGAGAGGACCTCTGTGACAAGCATCTGTTTGAAGGATAATTTTTTATTATTTATGTTCATAGCAATCCTGACTTCAAAAATATTTTCGTCAACTGTAACAGACAGCTAAAAAACGGATTTTAGCAAAACCCGTCCATCAAAACGTCCTATCCGACGGACGGGAACAGCTGTTGGGAGACAGATGGTAGCCTCCCGTCAAGGCCATCCAGCGTGTTCTTTAACGTGCACAGGGTATGGCTCTCCCGCACACGGGGCCACGGCTTAACGTCCCATCCGACGGACGGCGGCCTTTCCAAGCCCATCGGTGTTCCCTACTGACCGTGGGCAGGGCGGGGAATTATTTGCGGAGATAAATCTCAACGCTGACCCAGCTGGGACTACGAACCTGGGAACTACAGATTACGAGCCTGGCGCGCTACCGACTGAGCCACCCCCGCCCCTATAACTATAGTTTTATCTATCTATACATGAGGTATGCCAGTTGCATACACATTTCCTGGGGGTACGTGAAGCATAAAAGGTTGAGAACCACTGCTCTGGATAACAGAATATGATTTGGGAGGGGATTTTTTTGCTTTTATAAATACGCTCAATTTCTTCGTTTGAAAATATCTGTAATCTTTAATAAAATGGAGACAAAAAAAAAGTATGGAAACTTTTTTCTTTTGGTATAAATTATGTCTTTAATTGAATTAAATTTGTTTCCATTTTAGCATGCATTTAATGAAGCTAATGACCATTTTCTTCTTGTACAGGATCTTCGTGCTAGTGATGGTTGCTATTAGCATTCTTTGGATCCCGGTCATCCAGAACATGCAAGGTGGCCAACTCTTCATTTACATCCAAGTCATCTCTGCTTATTTGTCGCCTCCAATCGCTGCCGTGTACCTCCTCGCAATTCTGTGGAAGAGGATGAATGAAAAGGTAAATGTTTTACCTGTCTAGTACAAATCCTTTTACCCAGGCACATGGCGGGGGTGGCTCAGTCGGTAGAGCGCCAGGCTCGTAATCTGCAGTTCCCAGGTTCGAGTCCCAGTTGGGTCAGCGTTGAGATTTATCTCCGCAAAATTCCCCGCCCTGCCCACGGTCAGTAGGGGACACCGATGGGCTTGGAAAGGCCGCCGTCCGTCGGATGGGACGTTATAAGCCGTGGCCCCGTGTGCGGGAGAACCATACCCTGTGCACGTTAAAGAATATGCTGAATGGCCTTGACGGGAGGCTACCATCTGTCTCCCAACAGCTGTTCCTGTGGGTTCCCTCCCCTAACCTTCTCTGAGCCTTCGGAGTCCTTGTGACTTGACCAATTAGCCCATTGTATTTGCATATTGTGCAAAATAAGTGCCGCTCAGAGGTAAAACAACCCAACCCAGGCACATTCGGGGGGGGGGGGGGGGGGCGTTAAAGCACCGCCTTAAATCTTTCAAATCTCGAAATTGGAAACTGATAAAACTATTCAGAGTAGCGGTTCAAGAGTTTGAGGAAAATTCCGCTTATATCAAATTAAGTAAAATGAGATACCAAAGCGGTTGTAGTTTGCCAGGGTATATAAATTGGGATTACCTGCCTCTTATTATCAATCTGTAACCACGAAAGAATAAATAAGACAGTAATCAGTAAGAGATGAATTTATATTGCTCGGTCGGTAACACGACATGCTCGTAATCTAGCAGTTCCCAGGTTCGAGTCCCAGTTGGATCAGCGTTGAGATTTATCTCCGCATAATTCCCGTCTCTGCCCACGTCAGTAGGGGACACCGATGGGTTTAGAAAGGCCTCCGTCCTTTCGGATGTGACGTTAAGCCATGGCCCCATATGCGAGACAGCCATCCCTGTGTACATTAAAGAACACGCTGGATGATCTTGACGGGAGGTTCTGGGAGCTGTACCACTGGGAGCTGTCTCCCAACATCTCTCCAGTGGGTCTCCTCCACCAACCTTCTCTGAGCTTTGGGGTCTGGTGACTGGTCATTTAGCTAGTTGTGTGCAAAAAAAAAGTGCCTCTCAGAGGTAAAGTTTCAACAAGACACACCTTTTGCGGTTAAAAGAAGGAAACAACTTCCTTCTACGTCAGGTGCAGATTGCGAGCCTGACGTGTTACTGACAGAAAGTGACTTTCGCGATTATAAATTGAGAATTAAGAAACCATCAATAGAGAACAGAGGATAAATACATTTTATCCTAAACGCCTTTTTTTTAAGTTATTGAACTTACCGAATTAATATTTTAACTCCACAACATCATGGTACTCTTAATCTTTTGCCAAATTTCCATGTTCCTAGCCCCTTTATGCGAAGGCTTTTCATTGGCTTTCGTGATTAAGTGTAATTAGCCACGATTGGACAAATGAACTCTTTAAGAGAGACTTACCTCTCCATTCTTGATGTGAAACGGAGTATAAAAGATTATCACTTACCCACTTTGAACAACATTTTTATTTCTTTCATCGATTGTTTAATCATTTACCTTCTTTTCATCCACAGGGTGCTTTCTGGTCCTTGATGATCGGCTTCCTGTTCGGAGTCTCTCGAATGGCCCTGGACTTCGTCTACCAAGAACCTAAGTGTGGTGACATTGACACAAGACCGGTGCTGATTAAATCTGTTCATTACATGTATTTTGCTGTCTTCCTCTTTTCCATTACCATTCTTACAGCCACAGTCGTCAGCCTCATGACGCAACCTCCAGAAGCATTTAGAGTAAGTATTCAATCCATAGTCATCCTGATTGTTATGTTAACTTTACGATTGCTCCAAGCAGGGATGGATCTAGCAGGGGGGGGGGGTAGGGGGGTAGTAAGAGTAATGGAGGCCAAAAATCATTAAACTTGTGCATATTTCGCTATTTGTGCTCGATATCAAGAAATTTATTAAAAACTTCTAAAAACAAGGGGCGGGGGTGGCTCAGTCGGTAGCGCGCCAGGCTCGTAATCTGTAGTTCCCAGGTTCGAGTCACAGTTGGGTCAGCGTTGAGATTTATCTCCGCAAAATTCCCCGCCCTGCCCACGGTCAGTAGGGGACACCGATGGGCTTGGAAAGGCCGCCGTCCGTCGGATGGGACGTTAAGCCGTTGTCCCGTAATGCAGGAGAGCCATACCCTGTGCACGTTAAAGAACACGCTGGATGGCCTTGGCGGGAGGCTACCATCTGTCTCCCAACAGCTGTTCCAGTGGGTACCCTCCCCCAACCTTCTCTGAGCCTTCGGGGTCCATGTGACCTGGCCATTTAGCCCATGGTGTGCAAAAAAGTGCCGCTCCGAGTTGAAACAACCCAACCCAAATTCTAAAAACAAAGAATTAGAGTCAAATGGAAATCCAGTCTTTTGTCCCCCCCCCCCCCTTTTTCCACCGGCCTGATTGAGCCCCCACTCCCTCATCCTTTTCTAGATTAAGGTTTGGCTAAGTGATAATTAATGCCATTCGTGATAAATGTTCTTGAAGTGAATTATTATAACTCTTCAAATGACACAAACCCTTTATGCATTGAAAGCATTTAAAATATGCAGGAAACAAGAAAGTCATTTATTCCAGTGTTTCCCAACAGCAGGTATCAAACCAATTAGTGAAATCGAAGGAATAAAAAATAATGCATTTCATTCTAAAAATCAAACTTTTGTAGAGAATTGTGTATAGCGTTTTTCTTCTTTTTTTTTTCATATATCAGAGCACTTAAGCACTTATAGTATGAGAGATCATTGAGAAAGGGATACATAGTTCTTGCTTGCCCGTGAAAATAGTTTAAGCTAACCACCCCTGCAGCGAGATAACTAAATCTGGGAAATATTGATTTTATTCAATACCCG
This sequence comes from Ryuthela nishihirai, assembly GCA_038380435.1. NCBI lineage: Eukaryota > Metazoa > Arthropoda > Arachnida > Araneae > Heptathelidae > Ryuthela > Ryuthela nishihirai. The sequence continues at coordinate 63,408 of JAWZYU010000814.1, forward strand.
CATGCTTCTTTCATCATTGCTTGCAATGATTAAACTCAACAATACGTATTGAAATTTCTTCTATATTTTTTTTATATCAGACGTAGACAATTCATTAAGATGAATTTTTAGGAAAATGAAGATCCTCTCGACAGCAACCGACAGTACTTCATTTGAAGTTCATTTCAGTTAAAAATTCTTCTTCAATTAGTTCGTTTGAAGAAACTTTTAACATTCTATCAAACTTACAGTGTCTTGTCGAAGCAGGTTTGGAATAAGATTACCCACAAATGCAATCCTGCAATTTTAACTTTTTTTCCCCAAATTAAGCCCTGCGCTGATTGACATAACCGACGAAAACGTCCTGTACAACAATGTTGGGTTGTTTTACCTCTGAGCGGCACTTTTTTTGCACACCGTGGGCTAAATGGCCAGGTCACAAGGACCCCGAAGGCTCAGAGAAGGTTGGGAGAGGGGACCCACTGAAACAGCTTTCGGGAGACATATGGTAGCCGCCCGTCAAGGCCATCCAGCGTGTTCTTTAACGTGCACAGGGTATGGCTCTCCCTCACACGAGCCACGGTTTAACGTCCCATCCGACCGTGGGCAGGGCGGGAAGTTTTGCGGAGATGTCTCAACGCTTACCCAGCTGGGACTCGAACATGGGAACTACAGATTACGAGCCTGGCGCTACCGACTGAGCCACCCCCGCCCCTACAGCAATGTTGAGCAACTAATCAGCTTAGCTACACTGCATACAGGGGGAAAAAGGAACTAACTTATATAACTATTGCATCACAGCCAAGTTTCATTTTTTTTATCCTGAACAGTTTATTTTTTTAAATTTTTTCAATCATTTCATCATCTCAGTTTTAATTAATGTGCAGCCTTGGGAGTGACGCACTGGTATATTCGAAAGCGACATCTGACTTTCATAAGTTACTAAAAGTTTAAAATAACTAAGACTTACGAAGACAGCCCCCTTTGCCTTACCCACGTACCCCCCTTACGTTTGCCCCTCCCCCCCACCCCTCCTTTCCCACGTATCCACCTTACAAACATCAAATCTGGATTCACGACCGCACCTAATTTCGTTCTCGTATGGACGCGAATTATCAGGTCTGGATGTTGAAGAAATTAGGGAGTGGCAGGTGCATGAAATTGGATTTCTATCATAATACAACATTTCTCCCTCCATTTAAGAGATTTTTAAACCATTTCTTGAAAAATGTATGAAATTTTCAGAAATTTAATAATTTTTGCCATTATAATCCTCACCAGTTTTCTCAAAGGGGAGTTGGGTTGGGTTGGGTTGTTTTACCTCTGAGCGGCACTTTTTTGCACACCATGGGCTAAATGGCCAGGTCACATGGACCCCGAAGGCTCAGAGAAGGTTGGGGGAGGGGACCCACTGGAACAGCTGTTGGGAGACAGATGGTAGCCTCCCGTCAAGGCCATCCAGCGTGTTCTTTAACGTGCACAGGGTATGGCTCTCCCGCACACGGGGCCACGGCTTAATGTCCCATCCGACGGACGGCGGCCTTTTCAAGCCAATCGGTGTCCACTACTGACCGTGAGCAGGGCGGGGAAATTTCGCGGAGATAAATCTCAACGCTGACCCAGCTGGGACTCGAACTTGGGAACTACAGATTACGAGCCTGGCGCGCTACCGACTGGGCCATCCCCGCCCCTCTCAAAGGGGAGTTTGCCCCCAGATAACTACCCTGTGAAACACTAAATTCTTTCTCACTGACAATCCCCCTCAAACACCACACAATTTTCATTCGGGTTGGGTTGTTTTACCTCTGAGCGGCACTTTTTTGCACACCATGGGCTAAATGGCCAGGTCACATGTACCCCGAAGGCTCAGAGAAGGTTGGGGGAGGGGACCCACTGGAACAGCTGTTGGGAGACAGATGGTAGCCTCCCGTCAAGGCCATCCAGCGTGTTCTTTAACGTGCACAGGGTATGTCTCTCCCGCACACGGGGCCACGGCTTAACGTCCCATCCGACGGACGGCGGCCTTTCCAAGCCAATCGGTGTCCACTACTGACCGTGAGCAGGGCGGGGAAATTTCGCGGAGATAAATCTCAACGCTGACCCAGCTGGGACTCGAACTTGGGAACTACAGATTACGAGCCTGGCGCGCTACCGACTGAGCCACTCCCGCCCCATTTTCATTCGGATGATCAAGTTGAAGATTAATGTTCATCATCTTGTGATGTAGGGGAAGAACCTATGCATGATGAGAGAAATGGTTCTTAGAGCTTGACAGCAAAATTGCTCAGGTGCACCCTAAAGAAGACACTTGTTGACCTACTTGTATGCTTCCATCTATCTCTAACAGTGCAAAATAGATTGCATTTCTCTATACCGCTTTCATTCCACAAAACTCCCAGGTCCTGCTCTCGGTCAGTAGGGGACATTGATGGGCTAGGAAAAGCCGCCGTCCATTCGATGAGACAAAAAGCCATTGGCCTGTGTGCGAGAGAGAGCCATACCCTGTGCACGTTAAAGAACATTCTGGATGGCCTTGACAGGAGGCTACTATCTATCAGGATCATCAACTATTAGGAGACATCCTAACAGTTGTTCAGTGAGTCTGCTCCTACCAACCTTGTCTGAGCCCTCGTATTCTTAAGGCCATTGGTATTCTTAAGGCGTATTCTTAAGGCTATTTAGCCCATTGGATGCAAAAAAAGTGCCGCTTAGAGGTAAAACAACTCAACCTTTGAGCTGACCATTTTGCGGCAAAAACACTTAGAACACTTTTCAACAATACTGTATTATTGCCTTGTTTGTGGCGGGTTTTTCAGTCGATAGCGCGCCTGGCACGAAATCTGCTGTTCCCAGGTTCTAGTCCCACCTATTCAAGCGTTGAGATTTATCTCCGCAAAACTTCCAGTCCTGCCTTCGGTCAATAGGGGACATCGATGGTCTACGAAAGGCAGCATTGCGTCAGATGGGATGTAAAGGCGTTGTCCCGTATGTAGGAGACCCCTTGTGCATGTTAAAGAACATGCTGAATGACCTTAACAGGAGGCTGCGATGTCTCCTAACAGCTGTCCAGTAGTTAGTTACCCTTCCCCCAACTTTCTCTGAGCCCTCAGGTTCGTTGTGAACTGGCCATTTAGCCCAAATGTTTTTCCAAAGTGGGCGATACCGCCCCCTGGGGGGCGCTAGAACGATCCAGGGTGTCGGTGTAGTCTCGGGTGCAATTGGGGGGGGGGGGCGGTGGAAGCATAAAAAAAGAAGGGAAGATAAGAAATTTTTGAAAACCCGTTCGTACATGTTTCATCTGTTGTGTAACATAATTATAGTCGTAGTGATTACTTTATTTTCCAAATAAACACATAAAATTATCCTTCGTTATCTTAATTTTCTGTGTATAATGCTAATGTTACTATGGTTGATTTTAATAAATAATTTTATATTTGAAGCTTCAAGGTGTCTTATTTACAACAACATTTTTCATTACTATGTTTTACGACGTAAATAGAAATATAGATACATAAATGGCAAATTTGCAAAATAAAAAAACGCAAATTTGTCACTGCATCTTTCTGTTTGCTCGCTTAAAGAAGGTAGATATCCATGGGGCGTGAGTAATTTTTTTCTGAAAAGTGGGGGGTAGGGCAAATAAGTTTGGGAACCTCTGATTTAGCCGATTGTGTGTAATAAAAAGTACCGTTCAGAGATAAAAAAAAAGAATCCAATTCAACTGCCTACTTTACCGTATTAAAGTGTTGTAGTTATCAAACCTGACTGATTTCGATTTGCATTTTCGCAGCTGATCCGTGCTACTTACTGGACTAGATATGGAGAAGGTGATCGGGACGATGATGGAGAAAATTTAGAACTGAAAAGAGCTGAACATTTGAAGCAACAAAATACAAAGGAAGGGCAGAAATCAGAAAGTGTAGCCAATGGATCAGAGCCAGGTAAATGTTGTGTGCTTACAGAATTTTTCTCATTTTTGTTTAGTAGGGTTAAATGGTAACACCAAGACACAGATCTAATAGAAAACATTTAGCAGCAAAAGACTCGATTTAGGATGAACAGCTACAGTTTGTTTTTAATTCTTCGACAATTATTCTTGCCAGGTAATGCATTATATACTATCTGGATAATGTGTGTAAGATTTCTTGCTGACATAAGTATCCTAGGTCATTACGAACAGTGGTGTCACCCAGTCGGTTTCAACCGGTTGTTAAAATTTACGCCGGTTTCCTAAAACTGCGCTGCTTATGAAATATTGCCGCGCACTACACAGAATTATCCGCGCATCATTCTGACAAAATAAATAAATATTAAAACATCTTCCCAAATTTCTCAGAAAGATTTATGACACTTCACAAAAAAAAAAAACGAGTTGTTTCCAAGAATTTTAAGTACGAATATCTTGACCCTGGACCATAATAATTGGTACTTACATCACCATGTGGCATCCGTGTTTGAAAAAGAAGAAAAGTAGTGCCATAGACTATGGACTAGGAGGAGTGATACGCCATAGATGAAAGTTTAGCGTTTTGTCAAAAATGTATATGGTGTGATGATTTTATTTTACGTTTATTTTATTAAAATTTGGAGTTTGCTTTAATCACTTATGTATGTTATGTTATTCATATGTATCCTACAGTTGCATGAAAAATAAGATATATTGCCCTTATCTATAGTTATATTTATTTATTTACATAATCACTGCCACTAATTGCAGGTTTATCCAGGTAGGGGTTAGTTTTTTAATATTTTTAGATAGACTCTGCATTATGTGCGATGCTTTAATTGAGATGCAACTTTTGTACTTAGAGTTAGTTATAATATATTCATACTTACCTATCACGGAATCTCAAATGTAATATTTAAAAACGTTTTTCCAAGGGGTGGATTCACTCCCTTGGATGTGGTACCAGTGTCTAACAAACTAAATTGCCGATTCGTCCAGATACAGGGCGGGGGTGGCTCAGTCGGTATAGCGCGCCAGGCACGTAATCTGTAGTTCCCAGGTTCGAGTCCCAGCTGGGTCAGCGTTGAGATTTATCTCCGCAAAACTCCCCGCCCTGCCCACGGTCAGTAGGGGACACCGATGGGCTTGGAAAGGCCGCCGTCCGTCTGATGGGACGTTAAGCCGTGGCCCCGTGTGCGGGAGAGCCATACCCTGTGCACGTTAAAGAACACGCTGGATGGCCTTGACGGGAGGCTACCATCTGTCTCCCAACAGCTGTTCCAGTGGGTCCCCTCCCCCAACCTTCTCTGAGCCTTCGGGGTCCATGTGACCTGGCCATTTAGCCCATGGTGTGCAAAAAAGTGCCGCTCAGAGGTAAAACAACCCAACCTATCATGGAATCTCAAATGTAATTTTAAAAACTTTTTTTCCAAGGGGAGGATTCACCACCTCCCCCCAGAATGTGGTACCAGTGTCTAACAAACTAAATTGCCGATTCGTCCAGTTACCTTCCCCCCCCCCCCCTTGGTATGGAAACCGGTTGTTAATAAATTAGGGTGACACCACTGATTACAAAGTACTGTAAAAGCCGTAAAGTCATGGTGGAGTCAAGTGAATCATGTGTAAAAAGGCTGATCTGACTGACTTCGAAAGATGACTCATTGTTGGAGCGCGATGGGCAGGAGCATCCGTAATAGAACTGATGGAACTCAGCGGAAAATCACGGGACACAATATCCCAAGAATACGAAGAATGGCAACGGTCTCAAAATCTTTTGTCAACGTCCGCCAATTGTGGCAAATGCGAGAGGACGAAGGCTCTGAGAGACAGAGACAGGCGTTTGTTGGCACGAACTGTACAGCAAAACAGAACTGCTACAATTCATCAGATGAGGGAGATGACCGCCAGCTGTACTAAAAAATCCACTTCAATAAAAACTATGACCATAGAACTGAAAACTTCAAAATTTGAGAATTGTAACATGATACATAAGACGAAGTATTAGGTTGGTATTCATAATAATTTGTCTAGACATTGTACTTGTCTCTCCATTCTAATTGTGTAAAAAATGTTTTTAGTGCTTCAGTATTAAAAATAAATAAATACCCCCTCAAGCAGCTGCTTGCCACAGAGTTCTGACAGGAGCCTGTCAGTTTATGTGCCATAGTAGAAGGTCTGTGAGGATGGCAGGACTTCAGCAGAAAAACAATACGAACATCTTACCCGGGGCTGCTCGAATACTATTAGTATTCAGTTGTGGACTAAAAATATTTTTAGCATTAGAAATAAGTTGCCGCCTAAAAATATTTTTAGTACTAGGAATCCGTTGACTCCTACGGAGGTCCTTCATTTCTTAACAGTCGGTTAGCATTATATTGGCTTTTATGTTATTGCGAAAATGATAGAAAAGCCTTTAAAACATACTTGTAAAATGCATCTCATTAACAAGAATGCATCAATTATATTTATTTTTAGTGAAATAAACAGTATTTCAAATTGCCACCAAAATATTCTTTAAAAGGCCATCAATATTTGATGTAAGCAATTGTATCACTGTGAATGGAAAACACTTGATTTTCTGAGATATACGACTCTAGTTTCCTCTAGATCCAAATTTTCAGAGCTTTGACATTTCTGCGTCAAAGCAAAGTGTTCTCCTCACCGTGACTATCTCATCATTGCCCTCGATCGTAAAGGGTGGTTCTGGAAAGGTCGTCGTCCGTCAGATGGGACGTTAAACCCTACCCTGTGCACGTTAAAGAACATACTGTATAGCCTTGACGGGAGGCTACCACCTCTCCTAACGGCTGTCTAGTGGGTCCCCTTCCCCCAATCTTATCTGAGCTCTCTAATCTTATCTTGTGTCATGGGTTGGGTTGTTTTACCTCTGAGCGGCAATTTTTTGCACACCATGGGCTAAATGGCCAGGTCACATGGACCCCGAAGGCTCAGAGAAGGTTGGGGGAGGGGACCCACTGGAACAGCTGTTGGGAGACAGATGGTAGCCTCCCGTCAAGGCCATCCAATGTGTTCTTTAACGTGCACAGGGTATGACTCTCCCGCATACGGGGCTACGGCTTAACGTCCCATCCGACGGACGGCTGCCTTTCCAAGCCCATCGGTGTCCCCTACTGACCGTGGGCAGGGCGGGGAATTTTGCGGAGATAAATCTCAACGCTGACCCAGCTGGGACTCGAACCTGGGAACTACAGATTACGAGCCTGGCGCGCCACCGACTGAGCCACCCCCGCCCCCTTGTGTCATGGGCATTTAGCCCATTGTGTGCAGAAAAAGCGCCGCTAAGAGATAAAACAACCCATATCCTGTTACCACCACCTCGCTCAGTCACGTTCTCTTTGTGATTTTAGTTTATTATGTTTTTTTTTTTGGCTTCTGGTTCGGTTACTCAATTTTCCGGGTAAGACAGACAGACCTTTAAAAATGGAGCCCCTCCCTCGTGCAGTCCAGACGTGATAAAAGAAATTCCGGTTTACAGAGTGGTTAGGGTGCTTAGCTACGATGCACAGGGATTTAGGTTTCACCCTCGAAAAGGCATGGATGTTTTATCCCTTGTGTTGTCTTTCTGCCAAAGTTTGCCTTCCTCATCATAAATCTTCTCCATGTCTTCTTATTAAACTGACAGGCTCCTGTTAAAACTGTGGAAAGCAGCTACGGTAAAATATGTCGTAGTGCTAACTGTGACTTCTAGATGGCAGCACGAGGCTGCAGGTGTGCAGATTAAGTGGCATATATCAGGAAATAACAGACTTAGACAGGACAAAAATTCTTGGATTGAAACGAAGTGATTTTGGTAAAAACATTTAGGTCGTTGTGCTGCACATTACAGAACACCACGAATTCAAAATAAGTACCAGGTATTGGTTGGCTAAAATGTCTCTATGCAGCGTCGAATCTTGAGGGTAGGGGGAGGACTATCAGGCCTCGGTTTCCCATTTTAGAATGCTAGTAGCGGAAAAGGAGATTTAAAAAAAATTTAAACATATATATATTTTTTTCAAGAAATTAAAGTCCACTAAAACAGAGGGGAAATAATCATACCGAACGAGGTTCCGATTTATTTCTACTGGATCTCTCCCCCCCACACACGTTCACTCGAACCCCTCCCCCCGCCATTTTTTCCCCCAGATTCAGGCCTGCCTCTGTGTCTGCAAGTCACCGTTTAGAATAAGGGTTTCCGAACTTTTCAGAGTCACAAAACTCTTACATTTAATTTCCTTTCCCGTTGAATGCCTCCTCATTTAATGTGTCGAGATGACATCTGCATTGAAATAGTAAAAATATAAATTAAGAAGTTTGAAAAATACTTATCTTCTTACATGCGCCCTAAAAATAGGAAATAAACATATCGATGGTGCAATCAGTCACTGAATTCGTGTTCTCTTCAAGAGTTGGGTTGTTTTACCTCTGAACGGCACTTTTTTGCACACCATGGGCTAAATGGCCAGGTCACATGGACCCCGAAAGCTCAGAGAAGGTTGGGGGAGGGGACCCACTGGAACAGCTGTTGGGAGACAGATGGTAGTCTCCCGTCAAGGCCATCCAGCGTGTTCTTTAACGTGCAGAGGGTATGGCTCTCCCACACACGGGGCCACGGCTTAATGTCCCATCCGACGGACGGCGACCTTTCCAAGCCCATCGGTGTCCCCT
>JAWZYU010000815.1:0-71942 GCA_038380435.1 Ryuthela nishihirai
TTCCTCTTTTTCTCTCTGAGAAGATGGTTATTTTGACTAGTTCCTCTTTTTCTTTCTGGAGAAGCTGGTTATTTTGACTAGTTCCTCTTTTTCTCTCTGAGAAGCTGGTTATTTTGACTAGTTCCTCTTTTTCTCTCTGAGAAGCTGGTTATTTTGACTAGTTCCTCTTTTTCTCCCTGAGAAGCTGGTTATTTTGACTAGTTCCTCTTTTTCTCTCTGAGAAGCTGGTTATTTAGACTAGTTCCTCTTTTTCTCTCTGAGAAGCTGGTTATTTTGACTAGTTCCTCTTTTTCTTTCTGGAGAAGCTGGTTATTTTGAATAGTTCCTCTTTTTCTCTCTGAGAAGCTGGTTATTTTGACTAGTACCTCTTTTTCTTTCTGGAGAAGCTGGTTATTTTGACTAGTTCCTCTTTTTCTTTCTGGAGAAGCTGGTTATTTTGACTAGTTCCTCTTTTTCTCTCTGAGAAGCTGGTTATTTTGACTAGTTCCTCTTTTTCTTTCTGGAGAAGCTGGTTATTTTGACTAGTTCCTCTTTTTCTCTCTGAGAAGCTGGTTATTTTGACTATCACTCTTTTTCTTTCTGGAAAAGCGGTGCATTTTGACTATCTCCACTTTTTCTCTCTGAAAAAGCTGGTTATTTTGACTAGTTCCTCTTTTTCTTTCTGGAGAAGCTGGTTATTTTGACTAGTTCCTCTTTTTCTCTCTGAGAAGCTGGTTATTTTGACTAGTTCCTCTTTTTCTTTCTGGAGAAGCTGGTTATTTTGACTAGTTCCTCTTTTTCTCTCTGAGAAGCTGGTTATTTTGACTAGTTCCTCTTTTTCTCTCTGAGAAGCTGGTTATTTTGACTAGTTCCTCTTTTTCTCTCTGAGAAGCTGGTTATTTAGACTATCTCCTCTTTTTCTTTCTGGAGAAGCTGGTTAATTTGACTAGTTCCTCTTTTTCTCTCAGAGAAGCTGGTTATTTTTACTAGTTCCTCTTTTTCTTTCTGGAGAAGCTGGTTATTTTGACTAGTTCCTCTTTTTCTCTCTGAGAAGCTGGTTATTTTGACTATCTCTCTTTTTCTTTCTGGAGAAGCTGGTTATTTTGGCCATCTCCTCTTTTTCTTTCTGGAGAAGCTGGTTATTTTGACTAGTTCCTCTTTTTCTCTCTGGAGAAGCTGGTTATTTTGACTAGTTCCTCTTTTTCTCTCTGAGAAGCTGGTTATTTTGACTAGTTCCTCTTTTTCTCTCTGAGAAGATGGTTATTTTGACTAGTTCCTCTTTTTCTTTCTGGAGAAGCTGGTTATTTTGACTAGTTCCTCTTTTTCTCTCTGAGAAGCTGGTTATTTTGACTAGTTCCTCTTTTTCTTTCTGGAGAAGCTGGTTATTTTGACTAGTTCCTCTTTTTCTCTCTGAGAAGCTGGTTATTTTGACTAGTTCCTCTTTTTCTTTCTGGAGAAGCTGGTTATTTTGACTAGTTCCTCTTTTTCTCTCTGAGAAGCTGGTTATTTTGACTAGTTCCTCTTTTTCTTTCTGGAGAAGCTGGTTATTTTGACTAGTTCCTCTTTTTCTCTCTGAGAAGCTGGTTATTTTGACTAGTTCCTCTTTTTCTTTCTGGAGAAGCTGGTTATTTTGACTAGTTCCTCTTTTTCTCTCTGAGAAGATGGTTATTTTGGCTATCTCCTCTTTTTCTTTCTGGAGAAGCTGGTTATTTTGACTAGTTCCTCTTTTTCTCTCTGAGAAGCTGGTTATTTTGACTAGTTCCTCTTTTTCTCTCTGAGAAGCTGGTTATTTTGACTAGTTCCTCTTTTTCTCTCTGAGAAGCTGGTTATTTAGACTATCTCCTCTTTTTCTTTCTGGAGAAGCTGGTTATTTTGACTAGTTCCTCTTTTTCTCTCTGAGAAGCTGGTTATTTTGACTAGTTCCTCTTTTTCTTTCTGGAGAAGCTGGTTATTTTGACTAGTTCCTCTTTTTCTCTCTGAGAAGCTGGTTATTTTGACTAGTTCCTCTTTTTCTTTCTGGAGAAGCTGGTTATTTTGACTAGTTCCTCTTTTTCTCTCTGAGAAGCTGGTTATTTAGACTAGTTCCTCTTTTTCTCTCTGAGAAGATGGTTATTTAGACTATCGCCTCTTTTTCTTTCTGGAGAAGCTGGTTATTTTGACTATTTCCTCTTTTTCTCTCTGAGAAGATGGTTATTTTGGCTATCTCCTCTTTTTCTTTCTGGAGAAGCTGGTTATTTTGACTAGTTCCTCTTTTTCTCTCTGAGAAGCTGGTTATTTTGACTAGTTCCTCTTTTTCTCTCTGAGAAGATGGTTATTTAGACTATCGCCTCTTTTTCTTTCTGGAGAAGCTGGTTATTTTGACTTGTTCCTCTTTTTCTCTCTGAGAAGATGGTTATTTTGGCTATCTCCTCTTTTTCTTTCTGGAGAAGCTGGTTATTTTGACTAGTTCCTCTTTTTCTCTCTGAGAAGCTGGTTATTTTGACTAGTTCCTCTTTTTCTCTCTGAGAAGCTGGTTATTTTGACTAGTTCCTGTTTTTCTTTCTGGAGAAGCTGGTTATTTTGACTAGTTCCTTTTTTTCTCTCTGAGAAGCTGGTTATTTTGACTAGTTCCTCTTTTTCTCTCTGAGAAGATGGTTATTTTGACTAGTTCCTCTTTTTCTTTCTGGAGAAGCTGGTTATTTTGACTAGTTCCTCTTTTTCTCTCTGAGAAGCTGGTTATTTAGACTATCTCCTCTTTTTCTTTCTGGAGAAGCTGGTTATTTTGGCTAGTTCCTCTTTTTCTCTCTGAGAAGCTGGTTATTTTGACTAGTTCCTCTTTTTCTTTCTGGAGAAGCTGGTTATTTTGACTAGTTCCTCTTTTTCTCTCTGAGAAGCTGGTTATTTTGACTAGTTCCTCTTTTTCTTTCTGGAGAAGCTGGTTATTTTGACTAGTTCCTCTTTTTCTCTCTGAGAAGATGGTTATTTTGACTAGTTCCTCTTTTTCTCTCTGAGAAGATGGTTATTTTGACTAGTTCCTCTTTTTCTTTTTGGAGAAGATGGTTATTTTGACTAGTTCCTCTTTTTCTCTCTGAGAAGCTGGTTATTTTGACTAGTTCCTCTTTTTCTCTCTGAGAAGCTGGTTATTTTGACTAGTTCCTCTTTTTCTCTCTGAGAAGCTGGTTATTTAGACTATCTCCTCTTTTTCTTTCTGGAGAAGCTGGTTATTTTGACTAGTTCCTCTTTTTCTCTCTGAGAAGCTGGTTATTTTGACTAGTTCCTCTTTTTCTTTCTGGAGAAGCTGGTTATTTTGACTAGTTCCTCTTTTTCTCTCTGAGAAGCTGGTTGTTTTGACTAGTTCCTCTTTTTCTCTCTGAGAAGCTGGTTATTTTGACTAGTTCCTCTTTTTCTCTCTGAGAAGCTGGTTATTTTGACTAGTTCCTCTTTTTCTCTCTGAGAAGCTGATTATTTAGACTATCTCCTCTTTTTCTTTCTGGAGAAGCTGGTTATTTTGACTAGTTCCTCTTTTTCTTTCTGGAGAAGCTGGTTATTTTGACTAGTTCCTCTTTTTCTCTCTGAGAAGCTGGTTATTTTGACTAGTTCCTCTTTTTCTTTCTGGAGAAGCTGGTTATTTTGACTAGTTCCTCTTTTTCTCTCTGAGAAGCTGGTTATTTTGACTAGTTCCTCTTTTTCTTTCTGGAGAAGCTGGTTATTTTGACTAGTTCCTCTTTTTCTCTCTGAGAAGCTGATTATTTAGACTATCTCCTCTTTTTCTTTCTGGAGAAGCTGGTTATTTTGACTAGTTCCTCTTTTTCTCTCTGAGAAGCTGGTTATTTTGACTAGTTCCTCTTTTTCTTTCTGGAGAAGCTGGTTATTTTGACTAGTTCCTCTTTTTCTCTCTGAGAAGCTGGTTATTTTGACTAGTTCCTCTTTTTCTTTCTGGAGAAGCTGGTTATTTTGACTAGTTCCTCTTTCTCTCTCTGAGAAGCTGGTTATTTTGACTAGTTCCTCTTTTTCTTTCTGGAGAAGCTGGTTATTTTGACTAGTTCCTCTTTTTCTCTCTGAGAAGCTGGTTATTTTGACTAGTTCCTCTTTTTCTTTCTGGAGAAGCTGGTTATTTTGACTAGTTCCTCTTTTTCTCTCTGAGAAGATGGTTATTTTGGCTATCTCCTCTTTTTCTTTCTGGAGAAGCTGGTTATTTTGACTACTTCCTCTTTTTCTCTCTGAGAAGCTGGTTATTTTGACTAGTTCCTCTTTTTCTCTCTGAGAAGCTGGGTATTTTGACTATCACTCTTTTTCTTTCTGGAAAAGCGGTGCATTTTGACTATCTCCACTTTTTCTCTCTGAAAAAGCTGGTTATTTTGACTAGTTCCTCTTTTTCTTTCTGGAGAAGCTGGTTATTTTGACTAGTTCCTCTTTTTCTCTCTGAGAAGCTGGTTATTTTGACTAGTTCCTCTTTTTCTTTCTGGAGAAGCTGGTTATTTTGACTAGTTCCTCTTTTTCTCTCTGAGAAGCTGGTTATTTTGACTAGTTCCTCTTTTTCTTTCTGGAGAAGCTGGTTATTTTGACTAGTTCCTCTTTTTCTCTCTGAGAAGCTGGTTATTTTGACTAGTTCCTCTTTTTCTTTCTGGAGAAGCTGGTTATTTTGACTAGTTCCTCTTTTTCTCTCTGAGAAGATGGTTATTTTGGCTATCTCCTCTTTTTCTTTCTGGAGAAGCTGGTTATTTTGACTAGTTCCTCTTTTTCTCTCTGAGAAGCTGGTTATTTTGACTAGTTCCTCTTTTTCTCTCTGAGAAGCTGGTTATTTTGACTATCACTCTTTTTCTTTCTGGAAAAGCGGTGCATTTTGACTATCTCCACTTTTTCTCTCTGAAAAAGCTGGTTATTTTGACTCTCGTTTCTTTTTCTCTCTTTGTGATGCTGGTTATTTTGACTAGTTCCTTTTTTTCTCTCTGAGAAGCTGGTTATTTTGACTCTCTCCTCTTTTTCTCTCTGGAAAAGCGGTGCATTTTGACTATCTCCACTATTTCTCTCTGGAGAAGAGGGTAACTCTCAATATCGCCTCTTTTTCTCTCAGGACAATGTAGGAACTCTGAATATCTCCCCTCTTTTTGTCTCAAGAGGATTTGGTAACTTTGAATATCTCTATTTTTCTTCTTGGAGAATCGGATGACTCTGGATATAATTTTTTTCACCAGAAGAATCACTCATTTCTTAAAAATTTCTTTTTTTAATGCTATGGGAGTTTTTCATCTAATATATTTATGCTCTTAAACGGTTAAATTACCAATTTCTTCAAAATAACTTTTTGATTATTTTCAGAGGCACTGGCAAAAGAACGGAGGCAAATGTGGCATCTGTGGTGACCCCTGGGATCTGCCAGAACCTCGTCCAAATGAGGATGGAGGAACCTATGGCAAAGGAATTATCGTCAAAACCTACAAATCCGGTGAAGAGATGATGACGAAAGTTAATCTGGTCGCCAATCATCGAGGATACTTTGAATTCAAACTATGTCCTGTCCAAGATGGTGTGAAGATTGACCAAGACTGTCTAGACAAATATCCCATTCCCTTAGCTGATGGTTCCGGCACCAAGTACGTCCTACCTCATGGTGGTAAAGCTGTCTTTGAAGTAAAACTCAAACTTCCTCAAGGACTGAAATGCGATAGATGTGTCTTCCAGTGGCATTACAAGACAGGTGATTTTTTTAAATTGTTTTTAATGTTTAGTAGGTGTTTAACTTTGCAACTAATGATGAGGTTAGGCAAAGGAGTTTGCAACCTCCTTTAAGCAGCATATTGTGCAGAGAGAGACTCCGTTGGTTTGGCCATGTTGCCCGTATGAATAATTATAGATTGGCGAATAGGGTTATGAATAGTGTGCCTAAAGGCCTCAGAAAGATGGGGAGACCTAGGATGCGGTGGGCAGACAATGTCAAACAGGACCTTGTTAGAATTGGTGTGAAGTGGCCAGATGCAGTAGATGTAGCTCAGGATAGACTTGCTTGGAGAACTAAATTGCACGGTCTGGTTGCACCTCCGTAGTCCATGGCTGCTTGAGGATGAGGATGGGATGGATGGAGACTTTCTTTAACGATGAGTTGGGATGCTTTTGAGTGATACCGTTGCGCATATAATTTGCTAAACAGCCAAGTCACAAGGACCCTCAGAACTACATAGGGCAAGTTCAACAACTATCCGACAAGTTCTTTGCGGTCGGTTGTTCTGGAAAAAAAATTGATCGAAAAAATTATTGGCAACCTTCGTATCACGTGACACGAAGGTTGCCAAATCACTAATTTATAAAAAAAAAATCGTTGCCAGATATTTTTTATGAATTCTGTTATCAACTGTAGTGTTCGGATATTTTGTTGAGCGACTGTATATGCATAATTGCTGTATTCGCAACTATGCTCATTACGATTCGTCATGAATATTTCTACACTTCCAAACATTTTTTTTTCTTTTGCCTCTCCCCCTACCCCGGAAAAGAAAAAAAGAAAAACGCTGCTGCCGATGTCCATGTTTGAGAATTATTTGAAGAAACACACTAGAAAAATACTTCATTTCTTTCTACTGTCAGGAAAATACCACCGCGATTTTCTTTTTAAATATTAAGTGAAATATTTTAGATGTCAGATGACCCAAAATATCCTGTTCAAAGCTTCCACATAAATTTCTCCCGAAAAGGGATTCTTTGAAAGAGAGCAGTTACTCTTTTTAAAATGGGCGTAGTTTCCTAGAATGCCTTTAATCCTCTTCACTATCGAGTCAATATAAGTTAATTTACATATTTCTATTAAGAATTTTCTTAAATCCAGATATCCAAGAGTTCCTCCACCCCCCCTCCCCCTACAATAGACGGTCAGGATCCTCTTAAGTTTTCTGTCTTTCTTTTCCCGTTATAGTTGGCAAAGTGTAGTGATGAAGTAAATTTATGTACACCAGAGTGTTTCATTCCATCACTGTGCACTTTACTAGTTCCATTTCCTGTTCTAGCCAACAACTGGGGCACCTGCGAAAACGGCAAAGGCGCAATGGGATGTGGACCTCAAGAATATTTCCGTGGCTGTGCCGATGTGAAGATCGAGTAGGACAGTGGCTCCATCTAGAATAAAGTTTTGAAGTTACAGGTGAAGAAACCTGTTTGTACAAAGGAATCATTTTTCAAATAAATAAAATGAAACTATTAGTTACGTCTGTATGTTTTAAGAATTATTATATAGACCACTTACCCTTTTCCTCATATATACCTATAGTCAATATATATATATACCGTATTTCTTCGATTCTAAGACGCACATTTTTTTACACATAAACGTCTCTGAAAACGGGGTTCGTCTTAGAATCGATGGCGTCTTAGAAACGCAGAAAAAGATGGCTCAGAATAATCAGACTCTGATATTGATTCAGAAGGAAATGATGAATGGCATACTTACTGATAAATAAGTACTATTGTTGTTAGTAAATTGAATTCTATTATAACAAAAATATTTGTTAGATATATTTTAGAAATTTATTTTATTTTTTTCTTCTTCTTAGAATTAAAGCTTTTTGTCTGTTGGTGGTGCAGAAATTAAGGTGCGTCTTAAAATCGAAGAAATACGATATTATTATAATCAGGATTTGAATATACACAGTCTTATCATAATAACATGACCACCTACCTAATAATGGGAATGGAGGTGTTGGGGTTGGTCATATTATTCTGATACGACTGTGTATTTTAAAATCCACCAGCTAGATTGTTTTATCTCTGATGACACTGTTTTTTTTTTTTGGCACAATGGTCTAAATAGCCAGGTCACAAGGATCCCGATGCTCAGAGAAGGTTGGGGGAAGCGGGTTATTTTTGAGTCCACTGGACAACTGTTAGGAGACAGATGAAGCCTACCCTCAAGGACATACCAGCCTGTTCTTTAACGTGCACAGGGTATGGCTCTCCAGCATGCGGGACCAACATTGTCCCATCCAAAGGACTGTGGCCTTTCCAAACCCATCAGCGTCCCCTTTCTTACCGAGGGCAGGGAGGAGATTTAGCAGGGATAAATCTCAACGCTGGAAGAGTCGAGACTCGAATTTGGGTCATAGCTTCCACAGTTGGGTTGTTGGGTTGTTTTACCTCGGAGCGGCACTTTTTTGCACACCATGGGCTAAATGGCCAGGTCACATGGACCCCGAAGGCTCAGAGAAGGTTGGGGGAGGGAAATCACTGGAACAGCTGTTGGGAGACAGATGGTAGTCTCCCGTCAAGGCCATCCAGCGTGTTCTTTAACGTACACAGGGTATGGCTCTCCCGCACACGGGGCCACGGCTTAACGTCCCATCCGACGGACGGCGGCCTTTCCAAGCCCATTGGTATCCCCTACTGACCGTGGGCAGGGCGGGAAATTTGGCGGATATAAATCTCAACGCTTACCCAGCTGGGACTCGAACCTGGGAACTACAGATTACGAGCCTGGCGTAATCTATCTGTAGATGATTATTGGTTTCAGAAGTATCAACTCTGAAATGAGAATCAGAACTGTGCTTAATCTGAGTAGTAATCTGAGTGTGTGTAATCTCAGTATTGTGTGTAATCTGAGTGTGTGTGTGTAATCTCAGTAGTGTGTGTAATCTGAGTAGGTAAAGACGTGTGCACCAGAAACGTGAGAACTCGTGGAATGTAGTATGTGGCGAAAAAACATCTTCTTCATATAAAGAACATCAAGGCCAAAGCATCGGGCCCACTCTCTTTAATTTCAGCCGCAGTTCATTTACCATTGAAGAATAGAAGTCATGTTGAGAATAGTGGTCGTCGCGTTGGTTGTGGGGATTGTGTGGGGCCATGGACGATTGGAGGATCCGCCTGGTAGATCCACTATGTGGAGATACGGCTTCAACACTCCTGCGAACTACAATGATGGAGAACTGTACTGCGGAGGAATTGGTGTAAGTTCAGTTTGTTGTTTTGTAATAGTCCATTTAAAAAAATTCATGTGAACTGTTTATGGAATTCAAAATATTCGATCCAAGTGAAAAGCGAAAGTTGCAGGGAAATTTCTGTCAGTCTGTGTAATTAAACTCGTTGGGTTCGGTTGTTTTACCTCTGGGCGGCACTTTTTTGCACACAATGGGCTAAATGGCCAGGTCGTATGGACCCCGAAGGCTCAGAGAAGGTTAGGGTAGGGGACCCACTGGAACAGCTGTTGGGAGACAGATGGTAGCCTCCCGTCAAGGCCATCCAGCGTGTTCTTTAACGTGCACAGTGTATGGCTCTCCCGCACACGGGGCCACGGCTTAACGTCCCATCCGACGGACGGCGGCCTTCCCAAGCCCATCGGTGTTCCCTGCTGACCGTGGACAGGGCGGGGTATTTTGCGGAGATAAATCTCAACGCTGACCCAGCTGGGACTCGAACCTGGGAACTACAGATTACGAGCCTGGCGCGCTACCGACTGAGCCACCCCCCGCCCATGTGTGTGCAGGTCAAGGAGGCGATCCGCTTCCTACGGTGATAGGAAATGAAGCCTCTGTCACTGAGGGCAACCGTGATGAGGCATCCTCCTCCACCTTCTCCTGTTCGCTCACAAGGTGTTGGTCGTCGGAATGAACTTTATGGCACTGCTGGATGATGGGGGCGAGCGCTGTTGCCACCTTCAGAACTTGCAGACCTTGAAGGCATGAGCGGCAGGAGAGAAAGGGTCCAGCGAGGGTCGTATCGGACTTCGGTTTGAATCGTGCGTTTCTCGGGAGACTGAGATTCTGAAGGTAGGGTTAGATTCAACCCTAAGAATAGTCTGTGTGACCATATGTACATCAGAAGTCTGTGTGACCATATGTACATCAGAAGTCTGTGTGACCATATATACATCAGAGGTTTGTGTGACCATATGTACATCAGAAGTCTGTGTGACCATATATGCATCAGAAGTCTGTGTGACCATATATACATCAGAAGTCTGTGTGACCATATATACATCAGAGGTCTGTGTGACCATATGTACATCAGAGGTCTGTGTGACCATATGTACATCAGAGGTCTGTGTGACCATATGTACATTAGAGGTCTGTGTGACCATATGTACATCAGAGGTCTGTGTGACCATATGTACATCAGATGTCTGTGTGACCATATGTACATCAGAGGTCTGTGTTACCATATATGCATCAGAGGTCTGTGTGACCATATATATATATACATCAGAAGTCTGTGCGACCATATATACATCAGAAGTCTGTGTGACCATATATACATCAGAGGTCTGTGTGACCATATGTACATCAGAGGTCTCTGTGACCATATGTACATCAGAGGTCTGTGTGACCATATGTACATCAGAGGCCTGTGTGACCATATATGCATCAGAGGTCTGTGTGACCATATATACATCAGAAGTCTGTGCGACCATATATACATCAGAAGTCTGTTTGACCATATATACATCACAGGTCTGTGTGACCATATGTACATCAGAGGTCTGTGTGACCATATGTACATCAGAGGTCTGTGTGACCATATGTACATCAGAGGTCTGTGTGACCATTTATGCATCAGAGGTCTGTGTGACCATATGTACATCAGAGGTCTGTGTGACCATATGTACATCAGAGGTCTGTGTGACCATTTATGCATCAGAGGTCTGTTTGACCATATATACATCAGAAGTCTGTGCGACCATATATACATCACAGGTCTGTGTGACCATATGTACATCAGAGGTCTGTGTGACCATATGGATACATCAGAAGTCTGTGTGACCATATATACATCACAGGTCTGTGTGACCATATGTACATCAGAAGTCTGTGCGACCATATATACATCAGAAGTCTGTGTGACCATATATACATCACAGGTCTGTGTGACCATATGTACATCAGAGGTCTGTGTGACCATATGTACATCAGAAGTCTGTGTGATCATATATACATCACAGGTCTGTGTGACCATATGTACATCAGAGGTCTGTGTGACCATATGTACATCAGAGGTCTGTGTGACCATATGTACATCAGAGGTCTGTGTGACCATATGTACATCAGAGGTCTGTGTGACCATTTATGCATCAGAGGTCTGTTTGACCATATATACATCAGAGGTCTGTGCGACCATATATACATCACAGGTCTGTGTGACCATATGTACATCAGAGGTCTGTGTGACCATATGGATACATCAGAAGTCTGTGTGACCATATATACATCACAGGTCTGTGTGACCATATGTACATCAGAGGTCTGTGTGACCATATGTACATCAGAGGTCTGTGTGACCATATATACATCAGAGGTCTGTGTGATCGTATGTACATCAGAGGTCTGTGTGACCATATATACATCAGAGGTCTGTGTGTCCATATATACATCAGAGGTCTGTGTGACCATATATACATCAGAGGTCTGTGTGTTCATATATACATCAGAGGTCTGTGTGAGCATATGTACATCACAGGTCTGTGTGACCATATATACATCAGAGGTCTGTGTGATCATATGTACATCAGAGGTCTGTGTGACCATATATACATCAGAGGTCTGTGTGTCCATATATACATCAGAGGTCTATGTGACCATACGTAATGAAGGTCTGTGTGACCACATTTATGTATCAAAGGTCTGTGTGACCACATTTATGTATCAAAGGTCTGTGTGACTAATCCTAAGCATTTTGTGTGACTACAGAGAACGGAAGATATATCCTAAGAATAACAGACAACCTCCTAAGTCGTATCCTAGCAACAGAAAGGTAACACTGATGAAAAAGATATAAATAAAGCTCATGTTAAGTTTGCAACAAGTGCCTTCTGATTATTCATTATTTAAAGGTGACTGACTATACAGCGGTGGGATATTAATTCCTCTCAAAGGTTGCATAGTATTGGGTGGAACTATGAACGGGAGAGACACTTTAAGACACTGGTACTGGATTAATTAATCCTCGAACCTCAATATAAATTTTAAGTGTTGAACGTCCCTTACCACTGAGGCCAGCGAAGGCGACATCCATTGACACCAAGAGGTTGGGTTGTTTTACCTCTGAGCGGCACTTTTTTGCACACCATGGGCTAAATGGCCAGGTCACATGGACCCGGAAGGCTCAGAGAAGGTTGGGGGAAGGGACCCACTGGAACACCTATTGGGAGACAGATGGTAGCCTCCCGTCAAGGTCATCCAGTGTTTTCTTTAACGTGCACAGGGTATGGCTCTCCCGCACACGGGGCCACGGTTTAACGTCCCATCCGACGGACGGCGACCTTTCCAAGCTCATCGGTGTCCCCTACTGACCGTGGGCAGGGCGAGGAATTTTGCGGAGATAAATCTCAACGCTCGCCCAGCTGGGACTCGAACTTGGGAACTACAGATTACGAGCCTGGCATGCTACCGGACCCCAAGAGATCAAGGTGACGCGACAGGGGTCATTTGATATGAGAATAATTGATCTAGGTCTTTTAGTCCTTTGCTTTGCAATGATGATCATAATTCACAATATTTGCTATTTGAGAGGCACAATATCGTTAGAGAGGTCTTAGGTTGGGTTGGGTTGTTTTACCTCTGAGCGGCACTTTTTTGCACACCATGGGCTGAATGGCCAGGTCACATGGACCCCGATTGGAAGTCAGATGGTAGCCTCCCGTCAAGGCCATCCAGCGTGTTCTTTAACGTGCACAGGGTATGGCTCTCCCGCATACGGGGCCACGGCTTAACGTCCCATCCGACGGACGGCGGCCTTTCCACGCCCATCAGTTTCCCCTATTGACCATGGGCTGGTCGGTAGAGTTTTGCGGAGAAAAATTTCAACGCTGACTCAGCTGGGACTCGAACCTGGGAACTACAGATTACGAGCCTGGCGCGCTACCATCTGAGCCACCCCCGCCCCTAGGTCTTAGGGATACGTCTTATTGGGAGATGGTCAATTTGAGGGGCGCAATAGTTACATTTCGATTGTTAGGCACAATAGAAAATTCGTTGAGGGACACAAGAGTAAAATTTCTTTTGGGAAATACAAGAGAATAATTTTCGTTTGGTGAATACAATAGGATAATTAATATTTCTGAAAAAAAATTTTTTTTTATCGACGACACGGCGGGAATTGAACCCGCAACTCTCCAGATTCTTATTGTGAAAGATTTTTTTTTTCAGTTGACGTTGAGTAACGTAGGTTATGAGCTTTGAAATGATTGTGTTTTATTACACTCACTGATTAAAAACTAACATTTTGTAAGAAAAAAATTTGAAATAGCATGTATGAGTCAGTTACATCCAATCGTTATATCAAATACTGGACTTTTGGGGGCGGGGATGGCTTAGTCGGTAGCGCGACAGGCTCGTAATCTGTAGTTCCCAGGTTCGAGTCCCAGATGGGTCAGCGTTGAGATTTATCTCCGCAAAAATTCCCCGCCCTGCCCACGGTCAGTAGGGGACACCGATGGGCTTGGAAAGGCCGCCGTCCGTCGGATGGGACGTTAAGCCGTGGTCGTGTGCAGGAGAGCCATATCCTGTGCAATTTTAAAGAACACGCTGGATGACCTTGACGGGAGGCTACCAACTGTCTCCCAACAGCTGTTCCATTGGGTCCCCTCGTCCAACCTTCTCTGAGCCTTCGGGGTCCTTGTGACCTGGCCATTTAGCCCATGGTGTGCAAAAAAAGTACCGCTCAGAGGTAAAACAACCAACCAACTGGACTTTTGTGTGTGTGTGTGTGTCGGATTGCATCAATATTGTTGAATTAAAGAAGGGAAAATATCACTATAAATTGTTGAAGATCAGTTATTTGTTTGCTAGTTTTATTTGCAGGAAGAAGTAAAAACGTTTGCCATTGGTGAAGGTTAAGGGGGCTATGCTCTCCCCTCCCCCTCTCGAGCAATTCCAAATAATTGAAAGAGGGCGGTACGGATGGCTCAGTCGCTATCGCACCAAGCTCGTAATCTGCAGTTACGAGCATGTTGCGCCGCCGAGTCCCTGCAGTCCCATCTGGGCCAGCGTTCAGATTTATCTCCGCAAACCTCCCTGCTTTACCCTCGATCAGTAGGGGGCACCGGTGGGCTAGGGAAGGCCGCCGTTCGTCGGATGGGATGTTAGGCTGTGGCTTCGTGTGCGAGAGAGCCATACCCTGTGCACGAGGGGGCGGGGGTGGCTCAGTCGGTAGCGCGCCAGGCTCGTAATCTGTAATTCCCAGCTAGGTCAGCGTTGAGATTTATCTCCGCAAAATTCTCCGCCCTGCCACGGTCAGTAGGGGACACCGATGGGCTTGGAAAGGCCGCCGTCCGTCGGATGGGACGTTAAGCCGTGGCCCCGTGTGCGGGAGAGCCATGCCCTGTGCACGTTAAAGAACACGCTGGATGGCCTTGACGGGAGGCTACCATCTGTCCCCCAACAGCTGTTCCAGTGGGTCTCCTCCCCCAACCTTCTCTGAGCCTTCGGGGTCCATATGACCTGGCCATTTAGCCCATGGCGTGCAGAAAAGTGCCGCTCAGAGGTAAAACAACCCAACCCTGTGCACGTTAAAGAACACACTGGATCGCCTTGACTGGAGGTTACCATCTATCTACCAATAGTTGTTCAGTGGGTCACCTCCCCCAACCTTCTCTGAGACTTCGGGCTCCTCGTGACCTGGCCATTAGCACATAGTATGCGAAAAAATGCCGCTCAGAGGTAAATCAACCCAATCCAAATAACTGGAACGGAGAAAGAGCAAAATATATTTGAAAATAATGGTTTTAAAATCTCTCTTTAGAAAAAACAAAAATAACATCAATAATATATTATTCATTCTTTGAGCAAAAGAATTTATTAAAAAAATGAGAGAACTTCTATGGAAAAAGGGCAGTCGTAGATGGCATCCACGATTGCGAGGGTTGGGTTGTTTTACCACTGAACACACTTTTTTGCACACCATGGGCTAAATGGCCAGGTCACAAGGACCCCGAAGGCTCAGAGAAGGTTGGGGGGAGGGGACCCACTGGGACAGCTGTTGGGAGACAGATGGTAGCCCCCCCCCCCCCGTCAAGGCCATCCAGCGTGTTCTTTAACGTGCACAGGGTATGGCTCTCCCGCACACGGGGCCACGGCTTAACGTCCCATCCGATGGACGGCGGCC
The DNA here is from genome assembly GCA_038380435.1 of Ryuthela nishihirai. Classification (NCBI taxonomy): domain Eukaryota; kingdom Metazoa; phylum Arthropoda; class Arachnida; order Araneae; family Heptathelidae; genus Ryuthela; species Ryuthela nishihirai. The sequence goes on from JAWZYU010000815.1 coordinate 15,037, forward strand.
TTTCCAAGCCCATCTGTGTTCCCTGCTGACCGTGGGCAGGGCGGGGAATTTTGCGGAGATAAATCTCAATGCTGACACAGCTGGGACTCGAACCTGGGAACTACAGATTACGAGCCTGGCGCGATACCGACTGAGCCCCCCCCCCCCCCCCCCCCGAAGCGTGGGTAAAAGCCATCGAGACTATGGGAATTACGTAGTAGATGTAGTGAAGGTTTCAAGTATTAATTGATTGAGCTATCAATTATTTATCATGCATCAATTGAGTAAGGAGTAATTGATAAGTGATTGATAGCTCAATCAACCAATGATCGGTGAGAATGATTGATGCTTTCGCTGCACTGATTCGTTCTATCAAATGCTAACATCACATTTGCAATATTCTGTTTTTCTTTCTGAGGAATCTTGTAACTCTGATTACTTCCTCTTGTACTCAGTAAAGAATCTGGTAAATTTGAATATTTCTTTCTATGGGGAATCGGGTTATTCTGATTATAGCTTAGTTTTCACTTTCGGGAATCGTGTTATTCTGATTATACCTTAGTTTTCTCTCTGGGGAATCGGGTTATTCTGAAGACTCTTCTTAGCTCTGCATAATCTGGTAATTCTATCTCCTCTTTTTCTCTCTCCATGATCTGGTTATTATATCTCTTCTTTTTCTCTCTGGAAAAGCTGGTTATTTTGACTATTGTTTCTTTTTCTCTCTTTGAGAAGCGGGTTATTTTGACAATCTCCTCTTTTCCTTTCTGGAGATGCTGGCTATTTTGACTAGTTCCACTTTTTCTCTCTGAGAAGCTGGTTATTCTGATTATATCTTAGTTTTCTCTCTGACTATCTTCTCTTTTGCTTTCTGGAGAAGCTGGTTATTTTGACTAGTTCCTTTTTTCTCTCTTAGATGCTGGTTATTTTGACTAGTTCTTCTTTTTCTCTCTGAGAAGCTGGTTATTCTGATTATATCTTAGTTTTCTCTCTGACTATCTTCTCTTTTGCTTTCTGGAGAAGCTGGTTATTTTGGCTAGTTCCTCTTTTTCTCTCTTAGATGCTGGTTATTTTGACTAGTTCCTCTTTTTCTCTCTGGAGATGCTGGTTATTTTAACTAGTTCCTCTTTTTCTCTCTGAGAAGCTGGTTATTTTGACTATCTCCTCTTTTTCTCTCTGGAGATGATGGTTATTTTGACTAGTTCCTCTTTTTCTCTCTGAGAAGCTGGTTATTTTGACTAGTTCCTCTTTTTCTCTCTGAGAAGCTGGTTATTTTGACTATCTCCTATTTTTCTCTCTGGAGATGCTGGTTATTTTGACTAGTTCCTCTTTTTCTCTCTGAGAAGCTGGTTATTTTGACTATCTCCTCTTTTTCTCTCTGGAGATGCTGGTTATTTTGACTAGTTGCTCTTTTTCTCTCTGAGAAGCTGGTTATTTTGACTATCTCCTCTTTTTCTCTCTGGAGATGCTGGTTATTTTGACTAGTTCCTTTTTTTCTCTCTGAGAAGCTGGTTATTTTGACTATCTCCTCTTTTTCTCTCTGGAGATGCTGGTTATTTTGACTAGTTCCTCTTTTTCTCTCTGAGAAGCTGGTTATTTTGACTATCTCCTCTTTTTCTCTCTGGAGATGCTGGTTATTTTGACTAGTTCCTCTTTTTCTCTCTGAGAAGCTGGTTATTTTGACTATCTCCTCTTTTTCTCTCTGGAGATGCTGGTTATTTTGACTAGTTCCTCTTTTTCTCTCTGAGAAGCTGTTATTTTGACTATCTCCTCTTTTTCTCTCTGGAGATGCTGGTTATTTGACTAGTTCCTCTTTTTCTCTCTGAGAAGCTGGTTATTTTGACTATCTCCTCTTTTTCTCTCTGGAGATGCTGGTTATTTTGACTAGTTCCTCTTTTTCTCTCTGAGAAGCTGGTTATTTTGACTATCTCCTCTTTTTCTCTCTGGAGATGCTGGTTATTTTGACTAGTTCCTCTTTTTCTCTCTGAGAAGCTGGTTATTTTGACTATCTCCTCTTTTTCTCTCTGGAGATGCTGGTTATTTTGACTAGTTCCTCTTTTTCTCTCTGAGAAGCTGGTTATTTTGACTATCTCCTCTTTTCTCTCTGGAGATGCTGGTTATTTTGACTAGGTTCCTCTTTTTCTCTCTGAGAAGCTGGTTATTTTGACTATCTCCTCTTTTTCTCTCTGGAGATGCTGGTTATTTTGACTAGTTCCTCTTTTTCTCTCTGAGAAGCTGCTTATTTTGACTATCTCCTCTTTTTCTCTCTGGAGATGCTGGTTATTTTGACTTGTTCCTCTTTTTCTCTCTGAGAAGCTGGTTATTTAGACTATCTCCTATTTTTCTGTCTGGAGATGCTGGTTATTTTGACTAGTTCCTCTTTTTCTCTCTGAGAAGCTGGTTATTTTGACTATCTCCTCTTTTTCTCTCTGGAGATGCTGGTTATTTTGACTAGTTCCTCTTTTTCTCTCTGAGAAGCTGGTTATTTTGACTATCTCCTCTTTTTCTCTCTGGAGATGCTGGTTATTTTGACTAGTTCCTCTTTTTCTCTCTGAGAAGCTGGTTATTTTGACTATCTCCTCTTTTTCTCTCTGGAGATGCTGGTTATTTTGACTAGTTCCTCTTTTTCTCTCTGAGAAGCTGGTTATTTTGACTATCTCCACTTTTTCTCTCTGGAGATGCTGGTTATTTTGACTTGTTCCTCTTTTTCTCTCTGAGAAGCTGGTTATTTAGACTATCTCCTATTTTTCTGTCTGGAGATGCTGGTTATTTTGACTAGTTCCTCTTTTTCTCTCTGAGAAGCTGGTTATTTTGACTATCTCCTCTTTTTCTCTCTGGAGATGCTGGTTATTTTGACTAGTTCCTCTTTTTCTCTCTGAGAAGCTGGTTATTTTGACTATCTCCTCTTTTTCTCTCTGGAGATGCTGGTTATTTTGACTAGTTCCTCTTTTTCTCTCTGAGAAGCTGGTTATTTTGACTATCTCCTCTTTTTCTCTCTGGAGATGCTGGTTATTTTGACTAGTTCCTCTTTTTCTCTCTGAGAAGCTGGTTATTTTGACTATCTCCTCTTTTTCTCTCTGGAGATTCTGGTTATTTTGACTAGTTCCTCTTTTTCTCTCTGAGAAGCTGGTTATTTTGACTATCTCCTCTTTTTCTCTCTGGAGATGCTGGTTATTTTGAGTAGTTCCTCTTTTTCTCTCTCAGAAGCTGGTTATTTAGACTATCTCCTCTTTTTCTCTCTGGAGATGCTGGTTATATTGACTAGTTACTCTTTTTCTCTCTGAGAAGCTGGTTATTTTGACTATCTCCTCTTTTTCTCTCTGGAGATGCTGGTTATTTTGACTAGTTCCTCTTTCTCTCTCTGAGAAGCTGGTTATTTTGACTATCTCCTCTTTTTCTCTCTGGAGATGCTGGTTATTTTGACTAGTTCCTCTTTTTCTCTCTGAGAAGCTGGTTATTTTGACTATCTCCTCTTTTTCTCTCTGGAGATGCTGGTTATTTTGACTAGTTCCTCTTTTTCTCTCTGAGAAGCTGGTTATTTTGACTATCTCCACTTTTTCTCTCTGGAGATGCTGGTTATTTTGACTTGTTCCTCTTTTTCTCTCTGAGAAGCTGGTTATTTAGACTATCTCCTATTTTTCTGTCTGGAGATGCTGGTTATTTTGACTAGTTCCTCTTTTTCTCTCTGGAGATGCTGGTTATTTTGACTAGTTCCTCTTTTTCTCTCTGAGAAGCTGGTTATTTTGACTATCTCCTCTTTTTCTCTCTGTAGATGCTGGTTATTTTGAGTAGTTCTTCTTTTTCTCTCTGAGAAGCTGGTTATTTTGACTATCTCCTCTTTTTCTCTCTGGAGATGCTGGTTATTTTGACTAGTTCCTCTTTCTCTCTCTGAGAAGCTGGTTATTTTGACTATCTCCTCTTTTTCTCTCTGGAGATGCTGGTTATTTTGACTAGTTCCTCTTTTTCTCTCTGAGAAGCTGGTTATTTTGACTATCTCCTCTTTTTCTCTCTGGAGATGCTGGTTATTTTGACTAGTTCCTCTTTTTCTCTCTGAGAAGCTGGTTATTTTCACTATCTCCTCTTTTTCTCTCTGGAGATGCTGGTTATTTTGACTAGTTCCTCTTTTTCTCTCTGAGAAGCTGGTTATTTTGACTATCTCCTCTTTTTCTCTCTGGAGATGCTGGTTATTTTGACTAGTTCCTCTTTTTCTCTCTGAGAAGCTGGTTATTTTGACTATCTCCTCTTTTTCTCTCTGGAGATGCTGGTTATTTTGACTAGTTCCTCTTTTCTCTCTGAGAAGCTGGTTATTTTGACTATCTCCTCTTTTTCTCTCTGGAGATGCTGGTTATTTTGACTAGTTGCTCTTTTTCTCTCTGAGAAGCTGGTTATTTTGACTATCTCCTCTTTTTCTCTCTGGAGATGCTGGTTATTTTGACTAGTTCCTTTTTTTCTCTCTGAGAAGCTGGTTATTTTGACTATCTCCTCTTTTTCTCTCTGGAGATGCTGGTTATTTTGACTAGTTCCTCTTTTTCTCTCTGAGAAGCTGGTTATTTTGACTATCTCCTCTTTTTCTCTCTGGAGATGCTGGTTATTTTGACTAGTTCCTCTTTTTCTCTCTGAGAAGCTGGTTATTTTGACTATCTCCTCTTTTTCTCTCTGGAGATGCTGGTTATTTTGACTAGTTCCTCTTTTTCTCTCTGAGAAGCTGGTTATTTTGACTATCTCCTCTTTTTCTCTCTGGAGATGCTGGTTATTTTGACTAGTTCCTCTTTTTCTCTCTGAGAAGCTGGTTATTTTGACTATCTCCTCTTTTTCTCTCTGGAGATGCTGGTTATTTTGACTAGTTCCTCTTTTTTCTCTCTGAGAAGCTGGTTATTTTGACTATCTCCTCTTTTTCTCTCTGGAGATGCTGGTTATTTTGACTAGTTCCTCTTTTTCTCTCTGAGAAGCTGGTTATTTTGACTATCTCCTCTTTTTCTCTCTGGAGATGCTGGTTATTTTGACTAGTTCCTCTTTTTCTCTCTGAGAAGCTGGTTATTTTGACTATCTCCACTTTTTCTCTCTGGAGATGCTGGTTATTTTGACTAGTTCCTCTTTTTCTCTCTGAGAAGCTGGTTATTTTGACTATCTCCTCTTTTTCTCTCTGGAGATGCTGGTTATTTTGACTAGTTCCTCTTTTTCTCTCTGAGAAGCTGGTTATTTTGACTATCTCCTCTTTTTCTCTCTGGAGATGCTGGTTATTTTGACTAGTTCCTCTTTTTCTCTCTGAGAAGCTGGTTATTTTGACTATCTCCACTTTTTCTCTCTGGAGATGCTGGTTATTTTGACTAGTTCCTCTTTTTCTCTCTGAGAAGCTGGTTATTTTGACTATCTCCTCTTTTTCTCTCTGGAGATGCTGGTTATTTTGACTAGTTCCTCTTTTTCTCTCTGAGAAGCTGCTTATTTTGACTATCTCCTCTTTTTCTCTCTGGAGATGCTGGTTATTTTGACTTGTTCCTCTTTTTCTCTCTGAGAAGCTGGTTATTTAGACTATCTCCTATTTTTCTGTCTGGAGATGCTGGTTATTTTGACTAGTTCCTCTTTTTCTCTCTGAGAAGCTGGTTATTTTGACTATCTCCTCTTTTTCTCTCTGGAGATGCTGGTTATTTTGACTAGTTCCTCTTTTTCTCTCTGAGAAGCTGGTTATTTTGACTATCTCCTCTTTTTCTCTCTGGAGATGCTGGTTATTTTGACTAGTTCCTCTTTTTCTCTCTGAGAAGCTGGTTATTTTGACTATCTCCTCTTTTTCTCTCTGGAGATGCTGGTTATTTTGACTAGTTCCTCTTTTTCTCTCTGAGAAGCTGGTTATTTTGACTATCTCCACTTTTTCTCTCTGGAGATGCTGGTTATTTTGACTTGTTCCTCTTTTTCTCTCTGAGAAGCTGGTTATTTAGACTATCTCCTATTTTTCTGTCTGGAGATGCTGGTTATTTTGACTAGTTCCTCTTTTTCTCTCTGAGAAGCTGGTTATTTTGACTATCTCCTCTTTTTCTCTCTGGAGATGCTGGTTATTTTGACTAGTTCCTCTTTTTCTCTCTGAGAAGCTGGTTATTTTGACTATCTCCTCTTTTTCTCTCTGGAGATGCTGGTTATTTTGACTAGTTCCTCTTTTTCTCTCTGAGAAGCTGGTTATTTTGACTATCTCCTCTTTTTCTCTCTGGAGATGCTGGTTATTTTGACTAGTTCCTCTTTTTCTCTCTGAGAAGCTGGTTATTTTGACTATCTCCTCTTTTTCTCTCTGGAGATGCTGGTTATTTTGACTAGTTCCTCTTTTTCTCTCTGAGAAGCTGGTTATTTTGACTATCTCCTCTTTTTCTCTCTGGAGATGCTGGTTATTTTGAGTAGTTCCTCTTTTTCTCTCTCAGAAGCTGGTTATTTAGACTATCTCCTCTTTTTCTCTCTGGAGATGCTGGTTATATTGACTAGTTACTCTTTTTCTCTCTGAGAAGCTGGTTATTTTGACTATCTCCTCTTTTTCTCTCTGGAGATGCTGGTTATTTTGACTAGTTCCTCTTTCTCTCTCTGAGAAGCTGGTTATTTTGACTATCTCCTCTTTTTCTCTCTGGAGATGCTGGTTATTTTGACTAGTTCCTCTTTTTCTCTCTGAGAAGCTGGTTATTTTGACTATCTCCTCTTTTTCTCTCTGGAGATGCTGGTTATTTTGACTAGTTCCTCTTTTTCTCTCTGAGAAGCTGGTTATTTTGACTATCTCCTCTTTTTCTCTCTGGAGATGCTGGTTATTTTGACTAGTTCCTCTTTTTCTCTCTGAGAAGCTGGTTATTTTGACTATCTCCTCTTTTTCTCTCTGGAGATGCTGGTTATTTTGACTAGTTCCTCTTTTTCTCTCTGAGAAGCTGGTTATTTTGACTATCTCCTCTTTTTCTCTCTGGAGATGCTGGTTATTTTGACTAGTTCCCTCTTTTTCTCTCTGAGAAGCTGGTTATTTTGACTATCTCCTCTTTTTCTCTCTGGAGATGCTGGTTATTTTGACTAGTTCCTCTTTTTCTCTCTGAGAAGCTGGTTATTTTGACTATCTCCTCCTTTTCTCTCTAGATGCTGGTTATTTTGACTAGTTCCTCTTTTTCTCTCTGAGAAGCTGGTTATTTTGACTATCTCCTCTTTTTCTCTCTGGAGATGCTGGTTATTTTGACTAGTTCCTCTTTTTCTCTCTGAGAAGCTGGTTATTTTGACTATCTCCTCTTTTTCTCTCTGGAGATGCTGGTTATTTTGACTAGTTCCTCTTTTTCTCTCTGAGAAGCTGGTTATTTTGACTATCTCATCTTTTTCTCTCTGGAGATGCTGGTTATTTTGACTAGTTCCTCTTTTGATCTCTGAGAAGCTGGTTATTTTGACTATCTCCTCTTTTTCTCTCTGGAGATGCTGGTTATTTTGACTAGTTCCTCTTTTTCTCTCTGAGAAGCTGGTTATTTTGACTATCTCCTCTTTTTCTCTCTGGAGATGCTGGTTATTTGACTAGTTCCTCTTTTTCTCTCTGAGAAGCTGGTTATTTTGACTATCTCCTCTTTTTCTCTCTGGAGATGCTGGTTATTTTGACTAGTTCCTCTTTTTCTCTCTGAGAAGCTGCTTATTTTGACTATCTCCTCTTTTTCTCTCTGGAGATGCTGTTTATTTTGACTAGTTCCTCTTTTTCTCTCTGAGAAGCTGGTTATTTTGACTATCTCCTCTTTTTCTCTCTGGAGATGCTGGTTATTTTGACTAGTTCCTCTTTTTCTCTCTGAGAAGCTGGTTATTTTGACTATCTCCTCTTTTTCTCTCTAGATGCTGGTTATTTTGACTAGTTCGTCTTTTCTCTCTGAGAAGCTGGTTATTTTGACTAGTTCCTCTTTTTCTCTCTGAGAAGCTGGTTATTTTGACTAGTTCCTCTTTTTCTCTCTGAGAAGCTGGTTATTTTGACTATCTCCTCTTTTTCTCTCTGGAGATGCTGGTTATTTTGACTAGTTCCTCTTTTGCTCTCTGAGAAGCTGGTTATTTTGACTATCTCATCTTTTTCTCTCTGGAGATGCTGGTTATTTTGACTAGTTCCTCTTTTGATCTCTGAGAAGCTGGTTATTTTGACTATCTCCTCTTTTTCTCTCTGGAGATGCTGGTTATTTTGACTAGTTCCTCTTTTTCTCTCTGAGAAGCTGGTTATTTTGACTATCTCCTCTTTTTCTCTCTGGAGATGCTGGTTATTTTGACTAGTTCCTCTTTTTCTCTCTGAGAAGCTGGTTATTTTGACTATCTCCTCTTTTTCTCTCTGGAGATGCTGGTTATTTTGACTAGTTCCTCTTTTTCTCTCTGAGAAGCTGCTTATTTTGACTATCTCCTCTTTTTCTCTCTGGAGATGCTGTTTATTTTGACTAGTTCCTCTTTTTCTCTCTGAGAAGCTGGTTATTTTGACTATCTCCTCTTTTTCTCTCTGGAGATGCTGGTTATTTTGACTAGTTCCTCTTTTTCTCTCTGAGAAGCTGGTTATTTTGACTATCTCCTCTTTTTCTCTCTAGATGCTGGTTATTTTGACTAGTTCGTCTTTTTCTCTCTGAGAAGCTGGTTATTTTGACTAGTTCCTCTTTTTCTCTCTGAGAAGCTGGTTATTTTGACTAGTTCCTCTTTTTCTCTCTGAGAAGCTGGTTATTTTGACTATCTCCTCTTTTTCTCTCTGGAGATGCTGGTTATTTTGACTAGTTCCTCTTTTGCTCTCTGAGAAGCTGGTTATTTTGACTATCTCCTCTTTTTCTCTCTGGAGATGCTGGTTATTTTGACTAGTTCCTCTTTTTCTCTCTGGAGATGCTGGTTATTTTGACTAGTTCCTCTTTTTCTCTCTGAGAAGCTGGTTATTTTGACTATCTCCTCTTTTTCTCTCTGCAGATGCTGGTTATTTTGACTAGTTCCTCTTTTTCTCTCTGAGAAGCTGGTTATTTTGACTATCTCCTCTTTTCCTCTCTGGAGATGCTGGTTATTTTGACTAATTCTCTTTTTCTCTCTGAGAAGCTGGTTATTTTGACTAGTTCGTCTTTTTCTCTCTGAGAAGCTGGTTATTTTGACTATCTCCTCTTTTTCTCTCTGGAGATGCTGGTTATTTTGACTAGTTCCTCTTTTGCTCTCTGAGAAGCTGGTTATTTTGACTATCTCCTCTTTTTCTCTCTGAGATGCTGGTTATTTTGACTAGTTCCCCTTTTCTCTCTGAGAAGCTGGTTATTTTGACTATCTCCTCTTTTTCTCTCTGGAGATGCTGGTTATTTTGACTAGTTCCTCTTTTTCTCTCTGAGAAGCTGGTTATTTTGACTATCTCCGCTTTTTCTCTCTGGAGGATGCTGGTTATTTTGACTAGTTCCTCTTTTTCTCTCTGAGAAGCTGGTTATTTTGACTAAATCCTCTTTTTCTCTCTGGAGATGCTGGTTATTTTGACTAGTTCCTCTTTTTCTCTCTGGAGATGCTGGTTATTTTGACTAGTTCCTCTTTTTCTCTCTGAGAAGCTGGTTATTTTGACTATCTCCTCTTTTTCTCTCTGGAGATGCTGGTTATTTTGACTAGTTCCTCTTTTTCTCTCTGAGAAGCTGGTTATTTTGACTATCTCCTCTTTTCCTCTCTGGAGATGCTGGTTATTTTGACTAGTTCCTCTTTTTCTCTCTGAGAAGCTGGTTATTTTGACTAGTTCGTCTTTTTCTCTCTGAGAAGCTGGTTATTTTGACTATCTCCTCTTTTTCTCTCTGGAGATGCTGGTTATTTTGACTAGTTCCTCTTTTGCTCTCTGAGAAGCTGGTTATTTTGACTATCTCCTCTTTTTCTCTCTGGAGATGCTGGTTATTTTGACTAGTTCCTCTTTTTCTCTCTGGAGATGCTGGTTATTTTGACTAGTTCCTCTTTTTCTCTCTGAGAAGCTGGTTATTTTGACTATCTCCTCTTTTTCTCTCTGGAGATGCTGGTTATTTTGACTAGTTCCTCTTTTTCTCTCTGAGAAGCTGGTTATTTTGACTATCTCCTCTTTTCCTCTCTGGAGATGCTGGTTATTTTGACTAGTTCCTCTTTTTCTCTATGAGAAGCTGGTTATTTTGACTAGTTCGTCTTTTTCTCTCTGAGAAGCTGGTTATTTTGACTATCTCCTCTTTTTCTCTCTGGAGATGCTGGTTATTTTGACTAGTTCCTCTTTTGCTCTCTGAGAAGCTGGTTATTTTGACTATCTCCTCTTTTTCTCTCTGGAGATGCTGGTTATTTTGACTAGTTCCTCTTTTTCTCTCTGAGAAGTTGGTTATTTTGACTATCTCCTCTTTTTCTCTCTGGAGATGCTGGTTATTTTGACTAGTTCCTCTTTTTCTCTATGAGAAGCTGGTTATTTTGACTATCTCCTCTTTTTCTCTCTGGAGATGCTGGTTATTTTAACTAGTTCCTCTTTTTCTCTCTGAGAAGCTGGTATTTTGACTATCTCCTCTTTTTCTCTCTGGAGATGCTGGTTATTTTGACTAGTTCCTCTTTTTCTCTCTGAGAAGCTGGTTATTTTGACTATCTCCTCTTTTTCTCTCTGGAGATGCTGGTTATTTTGACTAGTTCCTCTTTTTCTCTCTGAGAAGCTGGTTATTTTGACTATCTCCTCTTTTTCTCTCTGGAGATGCTGGTTATTTTGACTAGTTCCTCTTTTTCTCTCTGAGAAGCTGGTTATTTTCGACTATCTCCTCTTTTTCTCTCTGGAGATGCTGGTTATTTTGACTAGTTCCTCTTTTTCTCTCTGAGAAGCTGGTTATTTTGACTATCTCCTCTTTTTCTCTCTGGAGATGCTGGTTATTTTGACTAGTTCCTCTTTTTCTCTCTGAGAAGCTGGTTATTTTGACTATCTCCACTTTTTCTCTCTGGAGATGCTGGTTATTTTGACTAGTTCCTCTTTTTCTCTCTGAGAAGCTGGTTATTTTGACTATCTCCTCTTTTTCTCTCTGGAGATGCTGGTTATTTTGACTAGTTCCTCTTTTTCTCTCTGAGAAGCTGCTTATTTTGACTATCTCCTCTTTTTCTCTCTGGAGATGCTGGTTATTTTGACTTGTTCCTCTTTTTCTCTCTGAGAAGCTGGTTATTTAGACTATCTCCTATTTTTCTGTCTGGAGATGCTGGTTATTTTGACTAGTTCCTCTTTTTCTCTCTGAGAAGCTGGTTATTTTGACTATCTCCTCTTTTTCTCTCTGGAGATGCTGGTTATTTTGACTAGTTCCTCTTTTTCTCTCTGAGAAGCTGGTTATTTTGACTATATCCTCTTTTTCTCTCTGGAGATGCTGGTTATTTTGACTAGTTCCTCTTTTTCTCTCTGAGAAGCTGGTTATTTTGACTATCTCCTCTTTTTCTCTCTGGAGATGCTGGTTATTTTGACTAGTTCCTCTTTTTCTCTCTGAGAAGCTGGTTATTTTGACTATCTCCTCTTTTTCTCTCTGGAGATGCTGGTTATTTTGACTAGTTCCTCTTTTTCTCTCTGAGAAGCTGGTTATTTTGACTATCTCCTCTTTTTCTCTCTGGAGATGCTGGTTATTTTGACTAGTTCCTCTTTTTCTCTCTGAGAAGCTGGTTATTTTGACTATCTCCTCTTTTTCTCTCTGGAGATGCTGGTTATTTTGACTAGTTCCTCTTTTTCTCTCTGAGAAGATGGTTATTTTGACTATCTCCTCTTTTTCTCTCTGGAGATGCTGGTTATTTTGACTAGTTCCTCTTTTTCTCTCTGAGAAGCTGGTTATTTTGACTATCTCCGCTTTTTCTCTCTGGAGATGCTGGTTATTTTGACTAGTTCCTCTTTTTCTCTCTGAGAAGCTGGTTATTTTGACTATCTCCTCTTTTTCTCTCTGGAGATGCTGGTTATTTTGACTAGTTCCTCTTTTTCTCTCTGGAGATGCTGGTTATTTTGACTAGTTCCTCTTTTTCTCTCTGAGAAGCCGGTTATTTTGACTATCTCCTCTTTTTCTCTCTGGAGATGCTGGTTATTTTGACTAGTTCCTCTTTTTCTCTCTGAGAAGCTGGTTATTTTGACTATCTCCTCTTTTCCTCTCTGGAGATGCTGGTTATTTTGACTAGTTCCTCTTTTTCTCTCTGAGAAGCTGGTTATTTTGACTAGTTCGTCTTTTTCTCTCTGAGAAGCTGGTTATTTTGACTATCTCCTCTTTTTCTCTCTGGAGATGCTGGTTATTTTGACTAGTTCCTCTTTTTCTCTCTGAGAAGCTGGTTATTTTGACTATCTCCTCTTTTTCTCTCTGGAGATGCTGGTTATTTTGACTAGTTCCTCTTTTTCTCTCTGAGAAGCTGGTTATTTTGACTATCTCCTCTTTTTCTCTCTGGAGATGCTGGTTATTTTGACTAGTTCCTCTTTTTCTCTCTGAGAAGCTGGTTATTTTCACTATCTCCTCTTTTTCTCTCTGGAGATGCTGGTTATTTTGACTAGTTCCTCTTTTTCTCTCTGAGAAGCTGGTTATTTTGTCTATCTCCTCTTTTTCTCTCTGGAGATGCTGGTTATTTTGACTAGTTCCTCTTTTTCTCTCTGAGAAGCTGGTTATTTTGACTATCTCCTCTTTTTCTCTCTGGAGATGCTGGTTATTTTGACTAGTTCCTCTTTTTCTCTCTGAGAAGCTGGTTATTTTGACTATCTCCTCTTTATCTCTCTGGAGATGCTGGTTATTTTGACTAGTTCCTCTTTTTCTCTCTGAGAAGCTGGTTATTTTGACTATCTCCTCTTTTTCTCTCTGGAGATGCTGGATATTTTGACTAGTTCCTCTTTTTCTCTCTGAGAAGCTGGTTATTTTGACTATCTCCTCTTTTTCTCTCTGGAGATGCTGGTTATTTTGACTAGTTCCTCTTTTTCTCTCTGAGAAGCTGGTTATTTTGACTATCTCCTCTTTTTCTCTCTGGAGATGCTGGTTATTTTGACTAGTTCCTCTTTTTCTCTTTGAGAAGCTGGTTATTTTGACTATCTCCTCTTTTTCTCTCTGGAGATGCTGGTTATTTTGACTAGTTCCTCTTTTTCTCTCTGAGAAGCTGGTTATTTTGACTAGTTCCTCTTTTTCTCTCTGAGAAGCTGGTTATTTTGACTATCTCCTCTTTTTCTCTCTGGAGATGCTGGTTATTTTGAGTAGTTCTTCTTTTTCTCTCTGAGACGCTGGTTATTTTGACTATCTCCTCTTTTTCTCTCTGGAGATGCTGGTTATTTTGACTAGTTCCTCTTTTTCTCTCTGAGAAGCTGGTTATTTTGACTAGTTCCTCTTTTTCTCTCTGAGAAGCTGGTTATTTTGACTATCTCCTCTTTTTCTCTCTGGAGATGCTGGTTATTTTGACTAGTTCCTCTTTTTCTCTCTGAGAAGCTGTTATTTTGACTATCTCCTCTTTTTCTCTCTGGAGATGCTGGTTATTTTGACTAGTTCCTCTTTTTCTCTCTGAGAAGCTGGTTATTTTGACTATCTCCTCTTTTTCTCTCTGGAGATGCTGGTTATTTTGACTAGTTCCTCTTTTTCTCTCTGAGAAGCTGGTTATTTTGACTATCTCCTCTTTTTCTCTCTGGAGATGCTGGTTATTTTGACTAGTTCCTCTTTTTCTCTCTGAGAAGCTAGTTATTTTGACTATCTCCTCTTTTTCTCTCTGGAGATGCTGGTTATTTTGACTAGTTCCTCTTTTTCTCTTTGAGAAGCTGGTTATTTTGACTATCTCCTCTTTTTCTCTCTGGAGATGCTGGTTATTTTGACTAGTTCCTCTTTTTCTCTCTGAGAAGCTGGTTATTTTGACTAGTTCCTCTTTTTCTCTCTGAGAAGCTGGTTATTTTGACTAGTTCCTCTTTTGCTCTCTGAGAAGCTGGTTATTTTAACTATCTCCTCTTTTTCTCTCTGGAGATGCTGGTTATTTTGACTAGTTCCTCTTTTTCTCTCTGAGAAGTTGGTTATTTTGACTATCTCCTCTTTTTCTCTCTGGAGATGCTGGTTATTTTGACTAGTTCCTCTTTTTCTCTCTGAGAAGCTGGTTATTTTGACTATCTCCTCTTTTTCTCTCTGGAGATGCTGGTTATTTTAACTAGTTCCTCTTTTTCTCTCTGAGAAGCTGGTTATTTTGACTATCTCCTCTTTTTCTCTCTGGAGATGCTGGTTATTTTGACTAGTTCCTCTTTTTCTCTCTGAGAAGCTGGTTATTTTCACTATCTCCTCTTTTTCTCTCTGGAGATGCTGGTTATTTTGACTAGTTCCTCTTTTTCTCTCTGAGAAGCTGGTTATTTTGTCTATCTCCTCTTTTTCTCTCTGGAGATGCTGGTTATTTTGACTAGTTCCTCTTTTTCTCTCTGAGAAGCTGGTTATTTTGACTATCTCCTCTTTTTCTCTCTGGAGATGCTGGTTATTTTGACTAGTTCCTCTTTTTCTCTCTGAGAAGCTGGTTATTTTGACTATCTCCTCTTTTTCTCTCTGGAGATGCTGGTTATTTTGACTAGTTCCTCTTTTTCTCTCTGAGAAGCTGGTTATTTTGACTATCTCCTCTTTTTCTCTCTGGAGATGCTGGTTATTTTGACTAGTTCCTCTTTTTCTCTCTGAGAAGCTGGTTATTTTGACTATCTCCTCTTTTTCTCTCTGGAGATGCTGGATATTTTGACTAGTTCCTCTTTTTCTCTCTGAGAAGCTGGTTATTTTGACTATCTCCTCTTTTTCTCTCTGGAGATGCTGGTTATTTTGACTAGTTCCTCTTTTACTCTCTGAGAAGCTGGTTATTTTGTCTATCTCCTCTTTTTCTCTCTGGAGATGCTGGTTATTTTGACTAGTTCCTCTTTTTCTCTCTGAGAAGCTGGTTATTTTGACTATCTCCTCTTTTTCTCTCTGGAGATGCTGGTTATTTTGAGTAGTTCCTCTTTTTCTCTCTCAGAAGCTGGTTATTTAGACTATCTCCTCTTTTTCTCTCTGGAGATGCTGGTTATATTGACTAGTTCCTCTTTTTCTCTCTGAGAAGCTGGTTATTTTGACTATCTCCTCTTTTTCTCTCTGGAGTTGCTGGTTATTTTGACTAGTTCCTCTTTTTCTCTCTGAGAAGCTGGTTATTTTGACTATCTCCACTTTTTCTCTCTGGAGATGCTGGTTATTTTGACTAGTTCCTCTTTTTCTCTCTGAGAAGCTGGTTATTTTGACTATCTCCTCTTTTTCTCTCTGGAGATGCTGGTTATTTTGACTAGTTCCTCTTTTTCTCTCTGAGAAGCTGGTTATTTTGACTATCTCCTCTTTTTCTCTCTGGAGATGCTGGTTATTTTGACTAGTTCCTCTTTTTCTCTCTGAGAAGCTAGTTATTTTGACTATCTCCTCTTTTTCTCTCTGGAGATGCTGGTTATTTTGACTAGTTCCTCTTTTTCTCTTTGAGAAGCTGGTTATTTTGACTATCTCCTCTTTTTCTCTCTGGAGATGCTGGTTATTTTGACTAGTTCCTCTTTTTCTCTCTGAGAAGCTGGTTATTTTGACTATCTCCACTTTTTCTCTCTGGAGATGCTGGTTATTTTGACTAGTTCCTCTTTTTCTCTCTGAGAAGCTGGTTATTTTGACTATCTCCTCTTTTTCTCTCTGGAGATGCTGGTTATTTTGACTAGTTCCTCTTTTTCTCTCTGGAGATGCTTGTTATTTTAACTAGTTCCTCTTTTTCTCTCTGAGAAGCTGGTTATTTTGACTATCTCCTCTTTTTCTCTCTGGAGATGCTGGTTATTTTGACTAGTTCCTCTTTTTCTCTTTGAGAAGCTGGTTATTTTGACTATCTCCTCTTTTTCTCTCTGGAGATGCTGGTTATTTTGACTAGTTCCTCTTTTGCTCTCTGAGAAGCTGGTTATTTTAACTATCTCCTCTTTTTCTCTCTGGAGATGCTGGTTATTTTGACTAGTTCCTCTTTTTCTCTCTGAGAAGTTGGTTATTTTGACTATCTCCTCTTTTTCTCTCTTAAGATGCTGGTTATTTTGACTAGTTCCTCTTTTTCTCTCTGAGAAGCTGGTTATTTTGACTATCTCCTCTTTTTCTCTCTGGAGATGCTGGTTATTTTAACTAGTTCCTCTTTTTCTCTCTGAGAAGCTGGTTATTTTGACTATCTCCTCTTTTTCTCTCTGGAGATGCTGGTTATTTTGACTAGTTCCTCTTTTTCTCTCTGAGAAGCTGGTTATTTTCACTATCTCCTCTTTTTCTCTCTGGAGATGCTGGTTATTTTGACTAGTTCCTCTTTTTCTCTCTGAGAAGCTGGTTATTTTGTCTATCTCCTCTTTTTCTCTCTGGAGATGCTGGTTATTTTGACTAGTTCCTCTTTTTCTCTCTGAGAAGCTGGTTATTTTGACTATCTCCTCTTTTTCTCTCTGGAGATGCTGGTTATTTTGACTAGTTCCTCTTTTTCTCTCTGAGAAGCTGGTTATTTTGACTATCTCCTCTTTTTCTCTCTGGAGATGCTGGTTATTTTGACTAGTTCCTCTTTTTCTCTCTGAGAAGCTGGTTATTTTGACTATCTCCTCTTTTTCTCTCTGGAGATGCTGGTTATTTTGACTAGTTCCTCTTTTTCTCTCTGAGAAGCTGGTTATTTTGACTATCTCCTCTTTTTCTCTCTGGAGATGCTGGATATTTTGACTAGTTCCTCTTTTTCTCTCTGAGAAGCTGGTTATTTTGACTATCTCCTCTTTTTCTCTCTGGAGATGCTGGTTATTTTGACTAGTTCCTCTTTTACTCTCTGAGAAGCTGGTTATTTTGACTATCTCCTCTTTTTCTCTCTGGAGATGCTGGTTATTTTGACTAGTTCCTCTTTTTCTGTCTGAGAAGCTGGTTATTTTGACTATCTCCTCTTTTTCTCTCTGGAGATGCTGGTTATTTTGAGTAGTTCCTCTTTTTCTCTCTCAGAAGCTGGTTATTTAGACTATCTCCTCTTTTTCTCTCTGGAGATGCTGGTTATATTGACTAGTTCCTCTTTTTCTCTCTGAGAAGCTGGTTATTTTGACTATCTCCTCTTTTTCTCTCTGGAGTTGCTGGTTATTTTGACTAGTTCCTCTTTTTCTCTCTGAGAAGCTGGTTATTTTGACTATCTCCACTTTTTCTCTCTGGAGATGCTGGTTATTTTGACTAGTTCCTCTTTTTCTCTCTGAGAAGCTGGTTATTTTGACTATCTCCTCTTTTTCTCTCTGGAGATGCTGGTTATTTTGACTAGTTCCTCTTTTTCTCTCTGAGAAGCTGGTTATTTTGACTATCTCCTCTTTTTCTCTCTGGAGATGCTGGTTATTTTGACTAGTTCCTCTTTTTCTCTTTGAGAAGCTGGTTATTTTGACTATCTCCTCTTTTTCTCTCTGGAGATGCTGGTTATTTTGACTAGTTCCTCTTTTTCTCTCTGAGAAGCTGGTTATTTTGACTAGTTCCTCTTTTTCTCTCTGAGAAGCTGGTTATTTTGACTATCTCCTCTTTTTCTCTCTAGAGATGCTGGTTATTTTGACTAGTTCCTCTTTTTCTCTCTGAGAAGCTGGTTATTTTGACAATCTCCTCTTTTTCTCTCTGGAGATGCTGGTTATTTTGACTAGTTCCTCTTTTTCTCTCTGAGAAGCTGGTTATTTTGACTATCTCCTCTTTTTCTCTCTGGAGATGCTGTTTATTTTGACTAGTTCCTCTTTTTCTCTCTGAGAAGCTGTTTTTTTTTTACTATCTCCTCTTTTTGTCTCTGGAGATGCTGGTTATTTTGACTAGTTCCTCTTTTTCTCTCTGAGAAGCTGGTTATTTTGACTATCTCCTCTTTTTCTCTCTGGAGATGCTGGTTATTTTGACTAGTTCCTCTTTTTCTCTCTGGAGATGCTGGTTATTTTAACTAGTTCCTCTTTTTCTCTCTGAGAAGCTGGTTATTTTGACTATCTCCTCTTTTTCTCTCTGGAGATGATGGTTATTTTGACTAGTTCCTCTTTTTCTCTCTGAGAAGCTGGTTATTTTGACTAGTTGCTCTTTTTCTCTCTGAGAAGCTGGATATTTTGACTATCTCCTCTTTTTCTCTCTGGAGATGCTGGTTATTTTGACTAGTTCCTCTTTTTCTCTCTGAGAAGCTGGTTATTTTGACTATCTCCTCTTTTTCTCTCTGGAGATGCTGGTTATTTTGACTAGTTCCTCTTTTTCTCTCTGAGAAGCTGGTTATTTTGACTATCTCCTCTTTTTCTCTCTGGAGATGCTGGTTATTTTGACTAGTTCCTTTTTTTCTCTCTGAGAAGCTGGTTATTTTGACTATCTCCTCTTTTTCTCTCTGGAGATGCTGGTTATTTTGACTAGTTCCTCTTTTTCTCTCTGAGAAGCTGGTTATTTTGACTATCTCCTCTTTTTCTCTCTGGAGATGCTGGTTATTTTGACTAGTTCCTCTTTTTCTCTCTGAGAAGCTGGTTATTTAGACTATCTCCTCTTTTTCTCTCTGGAGATGCTGGTTATTTTGACTAGTTCCTCTTTTTCTCTCTGAGAAGCTGGTTATTTTGACTATCTCCTCTTTTTCTCTCTGGAGATGCTGGTTATTTTGAGTAGTTCTTCTTTTTCTCTCTGAGAAGCTGGTTATTTTGACTATCTCCTCTTTTTCTCTCTGGAGATGCTGGTTATTTTGACTAGTTCCTCTTTTTCTCTCTGAGAAGCTGGTTATTTTGACTATCTCCTCTTTTTCTCTCTGGAGATGCTGGTTATTTTGACTAGTTCCTCTTTTTCTCCCTGAGAAGCTGGTTATTTTGACTAGTTCCTCTTTTTCTCTCTGAGAAGCTGGTTATTTTGACTATCTCCTCTTTTTCTCGCTGGAGATGCTGGTTATTTTGACTAGTTCCTCTTTTTCTCTCTGAGAAGCTGGTTATTTTGACTATCTCCTCTTTTTCTCTCTGGAGATGCTGGTTATTTTGACTAGTTCCTCTTTTTCTCTCTGAGAAGCTGGTTATTTTGACTATCTCCTCTTTTTCTCTCTGGAGATGCTGGTTATTTTGACTAGTTCCTCTTTTTCTCTCTGAGAAGCTGGTTATTTTTGACTAGTTCCTCTTTTTCTCTTTGAGAAGCTGGTTATTTTGACTATCTCCTATTTTTCTCTCTGGAGATGCTGGTTATTTTGACAAGTTCCTCTTTTTCTCTCTGAGAAGCTAGTTATTTTGACTATCTCCTCTTTTTCTCTCTGGAGATGCTGGTTATTTTGACTAGTTCCTCTTTTTCTCTTTGAGAAGCTGGTTATTTTGACTATCTCCTCTTTTTCTCTCTGGAGATGCTGGTTATTTTGACTAGTTCCTCTTTTTCTCTCTGAGAAGCTGGTTATTTTGACTAGTTCCTCTTTTTCTCTCCGAGAAGCTGGTTATTTTGACTAGTTCCTCTTTTTCTCTCTGAGAAGCTGGTTATTTTGACTATCTCCTCTTTTTCTCTCTGGAGATGCTGGTTATTTTGAGTAGTTCTTCTTTTTCTCTCTGAGAAGCTGGTTATTTTGACTATCTCCTCTTTTTCTCTCTGGAGATGCTGGTTATTTTGACTAGTTCCTCTTTTTCTCTCTGAGAAGCTGGTTATTTTGACTATCTCCTCTTTTTCTCTCTGGAGATGCTGGTTATTTTGACTAGTTCCTCTTTTTCTCTCTGAGAAGCTGGTTATTTTGACTAGTTCCTTTTTTTCTCTCTGAGAAGCTGGTTATTTTGACTATCTCCTCTTTTTCTCTCTGGAGATGCTGGTTATTTTGACTAGTTCCTCTTTTTCTCTCTGAGAAGCTGGTTATTTTGACTATCTCCTCTTTTTCTCTCTGGAGATGCTGGTTATTTTGACTAGTTCCTCTTTTTCTCTCTGAGAAGCTGGTTATTTTGACTATCTCCTCTTTTTCTCTCTGGAGATGCTGGTTATTTTGACTAGTTCCTCTTTTTCTCTCTGAGAAGCTGGTTATTTTGACTAGTTCCTCTTTTTCTCTCTGAGAAGCTGGTTATTTTGACTATCTCCTCTTTTTCTCTCTGGAGATGCTGGTTATTTTGACTAGTTCCTCTTTTTCTCTCTGAGAAGCTGGTTATTTAGACTATCTCCTCTTTTTCTCTCTGGAGATGCTGGTTATTTTGACTAGTTCCTCTTTTTCTCTCTGAGAAGCTGGTTATTTTGACTGTCTCCTCTTTTTCTCTCTGGAGATGCTGGTTATTTTGAGTAGTTCTTCTTTTTCTCTCTGAGAAGCTGGTTATTTTGACTATCTCCTCTTTTTCTCTCTGGAGATGCTGGTTATTTTGACTAGTTCCTCTTTTTCTCTCTGAGAAGCTGGTTATTTTGACTATCTCCTCTTTTTCTCTCTGGAGATGCTGGTTATTTTGACTAGTTCCTCTTTTTCTCTCTGAGAAGCTGGTTATTTTGACTATCTCCTCTTTTTCTCTCTGGAGATGCTGGTTATTTTGACTAGTTCCTCTTTTTCTCTCTGAGAAGCTGGTTATTTTGACTAGTTCCTCTTTTTCTCTCTGAGAAGCTGGTTATTTTGACTATCTCCTCTTTTTCTCGCTGGAGATGCTGGTTATTTTGACTAGTTCCTCTTTTTCTCTCTGAGAAGCTGGTTATTTTGACTATCTCCTCTTTTTCTCTCTGGAGATGCTGGTTATTTTGACTAGTTCCTCTTTTTCTCTCTGAGAAGCTTGTTATTTTGACTATCTCCTCTTTTTCTCTCTGGAGATGCTGGTTATTTTGACTAGTTCCTCTTTTTCTCTCTGAGAAGCTGGTTATTTTGACTAGTTCCTCTTTTTCTCTTTGAGAAGCTGGTTATTTTGACTATCTCCTATTTTTCTCTCTGGAGATGCTGGTTATTTTGACAAGTTCCTCTTTTTCTCTCTGAGAAGCTAGTTATTTTGACTATCTCCTCTTTTTCTCTCTGGAGATGCTGGTTATTTTGACTAGTTCCTCTTTTTCTCTTTGAGAAGCTGGTTATTTTGACTATCTCCTCTTTTTCTCTCTGGAGATGCTGGTTATTTTGACTAGTTCCTCTTTTTCTCTCTGAGAAGCTGGTTATTTTGACTAGTTCCTCTTTTTCTCTCTGAGAAGCTGGTTATTTTGACTAGTTCATCTTTTTCTCTCTGAGAAGCTGGTTATTTTGACTATCTCCTCTTTTTCTCTCTGGAGATGCTGGTTATTTTGAGTAGTTCTTCTTTTTCTCTCTGAGAAGCTGGTTATTTTGACTATCTCCTCTTTTTCTCTCTGGAGATGCTGGTTATTTTGACTAGTTCCTCTTTTTCTCTCTGAGAAGCTGGTTATTTTGACTATCTCCTCTTTTTCTCTCTGGAGATGCTGGTTATTTTGACTAGTTCCTCTTTTTCTCTCTGAGAAGCTGGTTATTTTGACTAGTTCCTCTTTTTCTCTCTGAGAAGCTGGTTATTTTGACTATCTCCTCTTTTTCTCTCTGGAGATGCTGGTTATTTTGACTAGTTCCTCTTTTTCTCTCTGAGAAGCTGGTTATTTTGACTAGTTCCTCTTTTTCTCTCTGAGAAGCTGGTTATTTTGACTATCTCCTATTTTTCTCTCTGGAGATGCTGGTTATTTTGACAAGTTCCTCTTTTTCTCTCTGAGAAGCTAGTTATTTTGACTATCTCCTCTTTTTCTCTCTGGAGATGCTGGTTATTTTGACTAGTTCCTCTTTTTCTCTTTGAGAAGCTGGTTATTTTGACTATCTCCTCTTTTTCTCTCTGGAGATGCTGGTTATTTTGACTAGTTCCTCTTTTTCTCTCTGAGAAGCTGGTTATTTTGACTAGTTCCTCTTTTTCTCTCTGAGAAGCTGGTTATTTTGACTAGTTCCTCTTTTTCTCTCTGAGAAGCTGGTTATTTTGACTATCTCCTCTTTTTCTCTCTGGAGATGCTGGTTATTTTGACTAGTTCCTCTTTTTCTCTCTGAGAAGCTGGTTATTTTGACTATCTCCTCTTTTTCTCTCTGGAGATGCTGGTTATTTTGACTAGTTCCTCTTTTTCTCTCTGAGAAGCTGGTTATTTTGACTAGTTCCTTTTTTTCTCTCTGAGAAGCTGGTTATTTTGACTATCTCCTCTTTTTCTCTCTGGAGATGCTGGTTATTTTGACTAGTTCCTCTTTTTCTCTCTGAGAAGCTGGTTATTTTGACTATCTCCTCTTTTTCTCTCTGGAGATGCTGGTTATTTTGACTAGTTCCTCTTTTTCTCTCTGAGAAGCTGGTTATTTTGACTATCTCCTCTTTTTCTCTCTGGAGATGCTGGTTATTTTGACTAGTTCCTCTTTTTCTCTCTGAGAAGCTGGTTATTTTGACTAGTTCCTCTTTTTCTCTCTGAGAAGCTGGTTATTTTGACTATCTCCTCTTTTTCTCTCTGGAGATGCTGGTTATTTTGACTAGTTCCTCTTTTTCTCTCTGAGAAGCTGGTTATTTAGACTATCTCCTCTTTTTCTCTCTGGAGATGCTGGTTATTTTGACTAGTTCCTCTTTTTCTCTCTGAGAAGCTGGTTATTTTGACTGTCTCCTCTTTTTCTCTCTGGAGATGCTGGTTATTTTGAGTAGTTCTTCTTTTTCTCTCTGAGAAGCTGGTTATTTTGACTATCTCCTCTTTTTCTCTCTGGAGATGCTGGTTATTTTGACTAGTTCCTCTTTTTCTCTCTGAGAAGCTGGTTATTTTGACTATCTCCTCTTTTTCTCTCTGGAGATGCTGGTTATTTTGACTAGTTCCTCTTTTTCTCTCTCAGAAGCTGGTTATTTTGACTATCTCCTCTTTTTCTCTCTGGAGATGCTGGTTATTTTGACTAGTTCCTCTTTTTCTCTCTGAGAAGCTGGTTATTTTGACTAGTTCCTCTTTTTCTCTCTGAGAAGCTGGTTATTTTGACTATCTCCTCTTTTTCTCGCTGGAGATGCTGGTTATTTTGACTAGTTCCTCTTTTTCTCTCTGAGAAGCTGGTTATTTTGACTATCTCCTCTTTTTCTCTCTGGAGATGCTGGTTATTTTGACTAGTTCCTCTTTTTCTCTCTGAGAAGCTTGTTATTTTGACTATCTCCTCTTTTTCTCTCTGGAGATGCTGGTTATTTTGACTAGTTCCTCTTTTTCTCTCTGAGAAGCTGGTTATTTTGACTAGTTCCTCTTTTTCTCTTTGAGAAGCTGGTTATTTTGACTATCTCCTATTTTTCTCTCTGGAGATGCTGGTTATTTTGACAAGTTCCTCTTTTTCTCTCTGAGAAGCTAGTTATTTTGACTATCTCCTCTTTTTCTCTCTGGAGATGCTGGTTATTTTGACTAGTTCCTCTTTTTCTCTTTGAGAAGCTGGTTATTTTGACTATCTCCTCTTTTTCTCTCTGGAGATGCTGGTTATTTTGACTAGTTCCTCTTTTTCTCTCTGAGAAGCTGGTTATTTTGACTAGTTCCTCTTTTTCTCTCTGAGAAGCTGGTTATTTTGACTAGTTCATCTTTTTCTCTCTGAGAAGCTGGTTATTTTGACTATCTCCTCTTTTTCTCTCTGGAGATGCTGGTTATTTTGAGTAGTTCTTCTTTTTCTCTCTGAGAAGCTGGTTATTTTGACTATCTCCTCTTTTTCTCTCTGGAGATGCTGGTTATTTTGACTAGTTCCTCTTTTTCTCTCTGAGAAGCTGGTTATTTTGACTATCTCCTCTTTTTCTCTCTGGAGATGCTGGTTATTTTGACTAGTTCCTCTTTTTCTCTCTGAGAAGCTGGTTATTTTGACTAGTTCCTCTTTTTCTCTCTGAGAAGCTGGTTATTTTGACTATCTCCTCTTTTTCTCTCTGGAGATGCTGGTTATTTTGACTAGTTCCTCTTTTTCTCTCTGAGAAGCTGGTTATTTTGACTATCTCCTCTTTTTCTCTCTGGAGATGCTTGTTATTTTGACTAGTTCCTCTTTTTCTCTCTGAGAAGCTGGTTATTTTGACTATCTCCTCTTTTTCTCTCTGGAGATGCTGGTTATTTTGACTAGTTCCTCTTTTTCTCTCTGAGAAGCTGGTTATTTTGACTAGTTCCTCTTTTTCTCTCTGAGAAGCTGGTTATTTTGACTATCTCCTCTTTTTCTCTCTGGAGATGCTGGTTATTTTGACTAGTTCCTCTTTTTCTCTCTGAGAAGCTAGTTATTTTGACTATCTCCTCTTTTTCTCTCTGGAGATGCTGGTTATTTTGACTAGTTCCTCTTATTCTCTCTGAGAAGCTGGTTATTTTGACTATCTCCTCTTTTTCTCTCTGGAGATGATGGTTATTTTGACTAGTTCCTCTTTTTCTCTCTGAGAAGCTGGGTATTTTGACTAGTTCCTCTTTTTCTCTCTGAGAAGCTGGTTATTTTGACTAGTTCCTCTTTTTCTCTCTGAGAAGCTGGTTATTTTGACTATCTCCTCTTTTTCTCTCTGGAGATGCTGGTTATTTTGAGTAGTTCTTCTTTTTCTCTCTGAGAAGCTGGTTATTTTGACTATCTCCTCTTTTTCTCTCTGGAGATGCTGGTTATTTTGACTAGTTCCTCTTTTTCTCTCTGAGAAGCTGGTTATTTTGACTAGTTCCTTTTTTTCTCTCTGAGAAGCTGGTTATTTTGACTATCTCCTCTTTTTCTCTCTGGAGATGCTGGTTATTTTGACTAGTTCCTCTTTTTCTCTCTGAGAAGCTGGTTATTTTGACTATCTCCTCTTTTTCTCTCTGGAGATGCTGGTTATTTTGACTAGTTCCTCTTTTTCTCTCTGAGAAGCTGGTTATTTTGACTATCTCCTCTTTTTCTCTCTGGAGATGCTGGTTATTTTGACTAGTTCCTCTTTTTCTCTCTGAGAAGCTGGTTATTTTGACTAGTTCCTCTTTTTCTCTCTGAGAAGCTGGTTATTTTGACTATCTCCTCTTTTTCTCTCTGGAGATGCTGGTTATTTTGACTAGTTCCTCTTTTTCTCTCTGAGAAGCTGGTTATTTTGACTGTCTCCTCTTTTTCTCTCTGGAGATGCTGGTTATTTTGAGTAGTTCTTCTTTTTCTCTCTGAGAAGCTGGTTATTTTGACTATCTCCTCTTTTTCTCTCTGGAGATGCTGGTTATTTTGACTAGTTCCTCTTTTTCTCTCTGAGAAGCTGGTTATTTTGACTATCTCCTCTTTTTCTCTCTGGAGATGCTGGTTATTTTGACTAGTTCCTCTTTTTCTCTCTGAGAAGCTGGTTATTTTGACTATCTCCTCTTTTTCTCTCTGAGAAGCTGGTTATTTTGACTAGTTCCTCTTTTTCTCTCTGAGAAGCTGGTTATTTTGACTATCTCCTCTTTTTCTCGCTGGAGATGCTGGTTATTTTGACTAGTTCCTCTTTTTCTCTCTGAGAAGCTGGTTATTTTGACTATCTCCTCTTTTTCTCTCTGGAGATGCTGGTTATTTTGACTAGTTCCTCTTTTTCTCTCTGAGAAGCTGGTTATTTTGACTATCTCCTCTTTTTCTCTCTGGAGATGCTGGTTATTTTGACTAGTTCCTCTTTTTCTCTCTGAGAAGCTGGTTATTTTGACTAGTTCCTCTTTTTCTCTTTGAGAAGCTGGTTATTTTGACTATCTCCTATTTTTCTCTCTGGAGATGCTGGTTATTTTGACAAGTTCCTCTTTTTCTCTCTGAGAAGCTAGTTATTTTGACTATCTCCTCTTTTTCTCTCTGGAGATGCTGGTTATTTTGACTAGTTCCTCTTTTTCTCTTTGAGAAGCTGGTTATTTTGACTATCTCCTCTTTTTCTCTCTGGAGATGCTGGTTATTTTGACTAGTTCCTCTTTTTCTCTCTGAGAAGCTGGTTATTTTGACTAGTTCCTCTTTTTCTCTCTGAGAAGCTGGTTATTTTGACTAGTTCATCTTTTTCTCTCTGAGAAGCTGGTTATTTTGACTATCTCCTCTTTTTCTCTCTGGAGATGCTGGTTATTTTGAGTAGTTCTTCTTTTTCTCTCTGAGAAGCTGGTTATTTTGACTATCTCCTCTTTTTCTCTCTGGAGATGCTGGTTATTTTGACTAGTTCCTCTTTTTCTCTCTGAGAAGCTGGTTATTTTGACTATCTCCTCTTTTTCTCTCTGGAGATGCTGGTTATTTTGACTAGTTCCTCTTTTTCTCTCTGAGAAGCTGGTTATTTTGACTAGTTCCTCTTTTTCTCTCTGAGAAGCTGGTTATTTTGACTATCTCCTCTTTTTCTCTCTGGAGATGATGGTTATTTTGACTAGTTCCTCTTTTTCTCTCTGAGAAGCTGGTTATTTTGACTATCTCCTCTTTTTCTCTCTGGAGATGCTGGTTATTTTGACTAGTTCCTCTTTTTCTCTCTGAGAAGCTGGTTATTTTGACTAGTTCCTCTTTTTCTCCCTGGAGATGCTGGTTATTTTGACTAGTTCCTCTTTTTCTCTCTGAGAAGCTGGTTATTTTGACTATCTCCTCTTTTTCTCTCTGGAGTTGCTGGTTATTTTGACTAGTTCCTCTTTTTCTCTCTGAGAAGCTGGTTATTTTGACTATCTCCTCTTTTTCTCTCTGGAGATGCTGGTTATTTTGACTAGTTCCTCTTTTTCTCTCTGAGAAGCTGGTTATTTTGACTATCTCCTCTTTTTCTCTCTGGAGATGCTGGATATTTTGACTAGTTCCTCTTTTACTCTCTGAGAAGCTGGTTATTTTGACTATCTCCTCTTTTTCTCTCTGGAGATGCTGGTTATTTTGACTAGTTCCTCTTTTTCTCTCTGAGAAGCTGGTTATTTTGACTATCTCCTCTTTTTCTCTCTGGAGATGCTGGTTATTTTGACTAGTTCCTCTTTTTCTCTCTGAGAAGCTGGTTATTTTGACTGTCTCCTCTTTTTCTCTCTGGAGATGCTGGTTATTTTGAGTAGTTCTTCTTTTTCTCTCTGAGAAGCTGGTTATTTTGACTATCTCCTCTTTTTCTCTCTGGAGATGCTGGTTATTTTGACTAGTTCCTCTTTTTCTCTCTGAGAAGCTGGTTATTTTGACTATCTCCTCTTTTTCTCTCTGGAGATGCTGGTTATTTTGACTAGTTCCTCTTTTTCTCTCTGAGAAGCTGGTTATTTTGACTATCTCCTCTTTTTCTCTCTGAGAAGCTGGTTATTTTGACTAGTTCCTCTTTTTCTCTCTGAGAAGCTGGTTATTTTGACTATCTCCTCTTTTTCTCGCTGGAGATGCTGGTTATTTTGACTAGTTCCTCTTTTTCTCTCTGAGAAGCTGGTTATTTTGACTATCTCCTCTTTTTCTCTCTGGAGATGCTGGTTATTTTGACTAGTTCCTCTTTTTCTCTCTGAGAAGCTGGTTATTTTGACTATCTCCTCTTTTTCTCTCTGGAGATGCTGGTTATTTTGACTAGTTCCTCTTTTTCTCTCTGAGAAGCTGGTTATTTTGACTAGTTCCTCTTTTTCTCTTTGAGAAGCTGGTTATTTTGACTATCTCCTATTTTTCTCTCTGGAGATGCTGGTTATTTTGACAAGTTCCTCTTTTTCTCTCTGAGAAGCTAGTTATTTTGACTATCTCCTCTTTTTCTCTCTGGAGATGCTGGTTATTTTGACTAGTTCCTCTTTTTCTCTTTGAGAAGCTGGTTATTTTGACTATCTCCTCTTTTTCTCTCTGGAGATGCTGGTTATTTTGACTAGTTCCTCTTTTTCTCTCTGAGAAGCTGGTTATTTTGACTAGTTCCTCTTTTTCTCTCTGAGAAGCTGGTTATTTTGACTAGTTCATCTTTTTCTCTCTGAGAAGCTGGTTATTTTGACTATCTCCTCTTTTTCTCTCTGGAGATGCTGGTTATTTTGAGTAGTTCTTCTTTTTCTCTCTGAGAAGCTGGTTATTTTGACTATCTCCTCTTTTTCTCTCTGGAGATGCTGGTTATTTTGACTAGTTCCTCTTTTTCTCTCTGAGAAGCTGGTTATTTTGACTATCTCCTCTTTTTCTCTCTGGAGATGCTGGTTATTTTGACTAGTTCCTCTTTTTCTCTCTGAGAAGCTGGTTATTTTGACTAGTTCCTCTTTTTCTCTCTGAGAAGCTGGTTATTTTGACTATCTCCTCTTTTTCTCTCTGGAGATGATGGTTATTTTGACTAGTTCCTCTTTTTCTCTCTGAGAAGCTGGTTATTTTGACTATCTCCTCTTTTTCTCTCTGGAGATGCTGGTTATTTTGACTAGTTCCTCTTTTTCTCTCTGAGAAGCTGGTTATTTTGACTAGTTCCTCTTTTTCTCCCTGGAGATGCTGGTTATTTTGACTAGTTCCTCTTTTTCTCTCTGAGAAGCTGGTTATTTTGACTATCTCCTCTTTTTCTCTCTGGAGTTGCTGGTTATTTTGACTAGTTCCTCTTTTTCTCTCTGAGAAGCTGGTTATTTTGACTATCTCCTCTTTTTCTCTCTGGAGATGATGGTTATTTTGACTAGTTCCTCTTTTTCTCTCTGAGAAGCTGGTTATTTTGACTATCTCCTCTTTTTCTCTCTGGAGATGCTGGTTATTTTGACTAGTTCCTCTTTTTCTCTCTGAGAAGCTGGTTATTTTGACTAGTTCCTCTTTTTCTCCCTGGAGATGCTGGTTATTTTGACTAGTTCCTCTTTTTCTCTCTGAGAAGCTGGTTATTTTGACTATCTCCTCTTTTTCTCTCTGGAGTTGCTGGTTATTTTGACTAGTTCCTCTTTTTCTCTCTGAGAAGCTGGTTATTTTGACTATCTCCTCTTTTTCTCTCTGGAGATGCTGGTTATTTTGACTAGTTCCTCTTTTTCTCTCTGAGAAGCTGGTTATTTTGACTATCTCCTCTTTTTCTCTCTGGAGATGCTGGTTATTTTGACTAGTTCCTCTTTTTCTCTCTGAGAAGCTGGTTATTTTGACTATCTCCTCTTTTTCTCTCTGGAGATGCTGGATATTTTGACTAGTTCCTCTTTTTCTCTCTGAGAAGCTGGTTATTTTGACTATCTCCTCTTTTTCTCTCTGGAGATGCTGGTTATTTTGACTAGTTCCTCTTTTACTCTCTGAGAAGCTGGTTATTTTGACTATCTCCTCTTTTTCTCTCTGGAGATGCTGGTTATTTTGACTAGTTCCTCTTTTTCTGTCTGAGAAGCTGGTTATTTTGACTATCTCCTCTTTTTCTCTCTGGAGATGCTGGTTATTTTGAGTAGTTCCTCTTTTTCTCTCTCAGAAGCTGGTTATTTAGACTATCTCCTCTTTTTCTCTCTGGAGATGCTGGTTATATTGACTAGTTCCTCTTTTTCTCTCTGAGAAGCTGGTTATTTTGACTATCTCCTCTTTTTCTCTCTGGAGTTGCTGGTTATTTTGACTAGTTCCTCTTTTTCTCTCTGAGAAGCTGGTTATTTTGACTATCTCCACTTTTTCTCTCTGGAGATGCTGGTTATTTTGACTAGTTCCTCTTTTTCTCTCTGAGAAGCTGGTTATTTTGACTATCTCCTCTTTTTCTCTCTGGAGATGCTGGTTATTTTGACTAGTTCCTCTTTTTCTCTCTGAGAAGCTGGTTATTTTGACTATCTCCTCTTTTTCTCTCTGGAGATACTGGTTATTTTGACTAGTTCCTCTTTTTCTCTTTGAGAAGCTGGTTATTTTGACTATCTCCTCTTTTTCTCTCTGGAGATGCTGGTTATTTTGACTAGTTCCTCTTTTTCTCTCTGAGAAGCTGGTTATTTTGACTAGTTCCTCTTTTTCTCTCTGAGAAGCTGGTTATTTTGACTATCTCCTCTTTTTCTCTCTAGAGATGCTGGTTATTTTGACTAGTTCCTCTTTTTCTCTCTGAGAAGCTGGTTATTTTGACAATCTCCTCTTTTTCTCTCTGGAGATGCTGGTTATTTTGACTAGTTCCTCTTTTTCTCTCTGAGAAGCTGGTTATTTTGACTATCTCCTCTTTTTCTCTCTGGAGATGCTGTTTATTTTGACTAGTTCCTCTTTTTCTCTCTGAGAAGCTGTTTTTTTTTTACTATCTCCTCTTTTTGTCTCTGGAGATGCTGGTTATTTTGACTAGTTCCTCTTTTTCTCTCTGAGAAGCTGGTTATTTTGACTATCTCCTCTTTTTCTCTCTGGAGATGCTGGTTATTTTGACTAGTTCCTCTTTTTCTCTCTGGAGATGCTGGTTATTTTAACTAGTTCCTCTTTTTCTCTCTGAGAAGCTGGTTATTTTGACTATCTCCTCTTTTTCTCTCTGGAGATGATGGTTATTTTGACTAGTTCCTCTTTTTCTCTCTGAGAAGCTGGTTATTTTGACTAGTTGCTCTTTTTCTCTCTGAGAAGCTGGATATTTTGACTATCTCCTCTTTTTCTCTCTGGAGATGCTGGTTATTTTGACTAGTTCCTCTTTTTCTCTCTGAGAAGCTGGTTATTTTGACTATCTCCTCTTTTTCTCTCTGGAGATGCTGGTTATTTTGACTAGTTCCTCTTTTTCTCTCTGAGAAGCTGGTTATTTTGACTATCTCCTCTTTTTCTCTCTGGAGATGCTGGTTATTTTGACTAGTTCCTTTTTTTCTCTCTGAGAAGCTGGTTATTTTGACTATCTCCTCTTTTTCTCTCTGGAGATGCTGGTTATTTTGACTAGTTCCTCTTTTTCTCTCTGAGAAGCTGGTTATTTTGACTATCTCCTCTTTTTCTCTCTGGAGATGCTGGTTATTTTGACTAGTTCCTCTTTTTCTCTCTGAGAAGCTGGTTATTTAGACTATCTCCTCTTTTTCTCTCTGGAGATGCTGGTTATTTTGACTAGTTCCTCTTTTTCTCTCTGAGAAGCTGGTTATTTTGACTATCTCCTCTTTTTCTCTCTGGAGATGCTGGTTATTTTGAGTAGTTCTTCTTTTTCTCTCTGAGAAGCTGGTTATTTTGACTATCTCCTCTTTTTCTCTCTGGAGATGCTGGTTATTTTGACTAGTTCCTCTTTTTCTCTCTGAGAAGCTGGTTATTTTGACTATCTCCTCTTTTTCTCTCTGGAGATGCTGGTTATTTTGACTAGTTCCTCTTTTTCTCCCTGAGAAGCTGGTTATTTTGACTAGTTCCTCTTTTTCTCTCTGAGAAGCTGGTTATTTTGACTATCTCCTCTTTTTCTCGCTGGAGATGCTGGTTATTTTGACTAGTTCCTCTTTTTCTCTCTGAGAAGCTGGTTATTTTGACTATCTCCTCTTTTTCTCTCTGGAGATGCTGGTTATTTTGACTAGTTCCTCTTTTTCTCTCTGAGAAGCTGGTTATTTTGACTATCTCCTCTTTTTCTCTCTGGAGATGCTGGTTATTTTGACTAGTTCCTCTTTTTCTCTCTGAGAAGCTGGTTATTTTTGACTAGTTCCTCTTTTTCTCTTTGAGAAGCTGGTTATTTTGACTATCTCCTATTTTTCTCTCTGGAGATGCTGGTTATTTTGACAAGTTCCTCTTTTTCTCTCTGAGAAGCTAGTTATTTTGACTATCTCCTCTTTTTCTCTCTGGAGATGCTGGTTATTTTGACTAGTTCCTCTTTTTCTCTTTGAGAAGCTGGTTATTTTGACTATCTCCTCTTTTTCTCTCTGGAGATGCTGGTTATTTTGACTAGTTCCTCTTTTTCTCTCTGAGAAGCTGGTTATTTTGACTAGTTCCTCTTTTTCTCTCTGAGAAGCTGGTTATTTTGACTATCTCCTCTTTTTCTCTCTGGAGATGCTGGTTATTTTGAGTAGTTCTTCTTTTTCTCTCTGAGAAGCTGGTTATTTTGACTATCTCCTCTTTTTCTCTCTGGAGATGCTGGTTATTTTGACTAGTTCCTCTTTTTCTCTCTGAGAAGCTGGTTATTTTGACTATCTCCTCTTTTTCTCTCTGGAGATGCTGGTTATTTTGACTAGTTCCTCTTTTTCTCTCTGAGAAGCTGGTTATTTTGACTAGTTCCTTTTTTTCTCTCTGAGAAGCTGGTTATTTTGACTATCTCCTCTTTTTCTCTCTGGAGATGCTGGTTATTTTGACTAGTTCCTCTTTTTCTCTCTGAGAAGCTGGTTATTTTGACTATCTCCTCTTTTTCTCTCTGGAGATGCTGGTTATTTTGACTAGTTCCTCTTTTTCTCTCTGAGAAGCTGGTTATTTTGACTATCTCCTCTTTTTCTCTCTGGAGATGCTGGTTATTTTGACTAGTTCCTCTTTTTCTCTCTGAGAAGCTGGTTATTTTGACTAGTTCCTCTTTTTCTCTCTGAGAAGCTGGTTATTTTGACTATCTCCTCTTTTTCTCTCTGGAGATGCTGGTTATTTTGACTAGTTCCTCTTTTTCTCTCTGAGAAGCTGGTTATTTAGACTATCTCCTCTTTTTCTCTCTGGAGATGCTGGTTATTTTGACTAGTTCCTCTTTTTCTCTCTGAGAAGCTGGTTATTTTGACTGTCTCCTCTTTTTCTCTCTGGAGATGCTGGTTATTTTGAGTAGTTCTTCTTTTTCTCTCTGAGAAGCTGGTTATTTTGACTATCTCCTCTTTTTCTCTCTGGAGATGCTGGTTATTTTGACTAGTTCCTCTTTTTCTCTCTGAGAAGCTGGTTATTTTGACTATCTCCTCTTTTTCTCTCTGGAGATGCTGGTTATTTTGACTAGTTCCTCTTTTTCTCTCTGAGAAGCTGGTTATTTTGACTATCTCCTCTTTTTCTCTCTGGAGATGCTGGTTATTTTGACTAGTTCCTCTTTTTCTCTCTGAGAAGCTGGTTATTTTGACTAGTTCCTCTTTTTCTCTCTGAGAAGCTGGTTATTTTGACTATCTCCTCTTTTTCTCGCTGGAGATGCTGGTTATTTTGACTAGTTCCTCTTTTTCTCTCTGAGAAGCTGGTTATTTTGACTATCTCCTCTTTTTCTCTCTGGAGATGCTGGTTATTTTGACTAGTTCCTCTTTTTCTCTCTGAGAAGCTTGTTATTTTGACTATCTCCTCTTTTTCTCTCTGGAGATGCTGGTTATTTTGACTAGTTCCTCTTTTTCTCTCTGAGAAGCTGGTTATTTTGACTAGTTCCTCTTTTTCTCTTTGAGAAGCTGGTTATTTTGACTATCTCCTATTTTTCTCTCTGGAGATGCTGGTTATTTTGACAAGTTCCTCTTTTTCTCTCTGAGAAGCTAGTTATTTTGACTATCTCCTCTTTTTCTCTCTGGAGATGCTGGTTATTTTGACTAGTTCCTCTTTTTCTCTTTGAGAAGCTGGTTATTTTGACTATCTCCTCTTTTTCTCTCTGGAGATGCTGGTTATTTTGACTAGTTCCTCTTTTTCTCTCTGAGAAGCTGGTTATTTTGACTAGTTCCTCTTTTTCTCTCTGAGAAGCTGGTTATTTTGACTAGTTCATCTTTTTCTCTCTGAGAAGCTGGTTATTTTGACTATCTCCTCTTTTTCTCTCTGGAGATGCTGGTTATTTTGAGTAGTTCTTCTTTTTCTCTCTGAGAAGCTGGTTATTTTGACTATCTCCTCTTTTTCTCTCTGGAGATGCTGGTTATTTTGACTAGTTCCTCTTTTTCTCTCTGAGAAGCTGGTTATTTTGACTATCTCCTCTTTTTCTCTCTGGAGATGCTGGTTATTTTGACTAGTTCCTCTTTTTCTCTCTGAGAAGCTGGTTATTTTGACTAGTTCCTCTTTTTCTCTCTGAGAAGCTGGTTATTTTGACTATCTCCTCTTTTTCTCTCTGGAGATGCTGGTTATTTTGACTAGTTCCTCTTTTTCTCTCTGAGAAGCTGGTTATTTTGACTAGTTCCTCTTTTTCTCTCTGAGAAGCTGGTTATTTTGACTATCTCCTATTTTTCTCTCTGGAGATGCTGGTTATTTTGACAAGTTCCTCTTTTTCTCTCTGAGAAGCTAGTTATTTTGACTATCTCCTCTTTTTCTCTCTGGAGATGCTGGTTATTTTGACTAGTTCCTCTTTTTCTCTTTGAGAAGCTGGTTATTTTGACTATCTCCTCTTTTTCTCTCTGGAGATGCTGGTTATTTTGACTAGTTCCTCTTTTTCTCTCTGAGAAGCTGGTTATTTTGACTAGTTCCTCTTTTTCTCTCTGAGAAGCTGGTTATTTTGACTAGTTCCTCTTTTTCTCTCTGAGAAGCTGGTTATTTTGACTATCTCCTCTTTTTCTCTCTGGAGATGCTGGTTATTTTGACTAGTTCCTCTTTTTCTCTCTGAGAAGCTGGTTATTTTGACTATCTCCTCTTTTTCTCTCTGGAGATGCTGGTTATTTTGACTAGTTCCTCTTTTTCTCTCTGAGAAGCTGGTTATTTTGACTAGTTCCTTTTTTTCTCTCTGAGAAGCTGGTTATTTTGACTATCTCCTCTTTTTCTCTCTGGAGATGCTGGTTATTTTGACTAGTTCCTCTTTTTCTCTCTGAGAAGCTGGTTATTTTGACTATCTCCTCTTTTTCTCTCTGGAGATGCTGGTTATTTTGACTAGTTCCTCTTTTTCTCTCTGAGAAGCTGGTTATTTTGACTATCTCCTCTTTTTCTCTCTGGAGATGCTGGTTATTTTGACTAGTTCCTCTTTTTCTCTCTGAGAAGCTGGTTATTTTGACTAGTTCCTCTTTTTCTCTCTGAGAAGCTGGTTATTTTGACTATCTCCTCTTTTTCTCTCTGGAGATGCTGGTTATTTTGACTAGTTCCTCTTTTTCTCTCTGAGAAGCTGGTTATTTAGACTATCTCCTCTTTTTCTCTCTGGAGATGCTGGTTATTTTGACTAGTTCCTCTTTTTCTCTCTGAGAAGCTGGTTATTTTGACTGTCTCCTCTTTTTCTCTCTGGAGATGCTGGTTATTTTGAGTAGTTCTTCTTTTTCTCTCTGAGAAGCTGGTTATTTTGACTATCTCCTCTTTTTCTCTCTGGAGATGCTGGTTATTTTGACTAGTTCCTCTTTTTCTCTCTGAGAAGCTGGTTATTTTGACTATCTCCTCTTTTTCTCTCTGGAGATGCTGGTTATTTTGACTAGTTCCTCTTTTTCTCTCTCAGAAGCTGGTTATTTTGACTATCTCCTCTTTTTCTCTCTGGAGATGCTGGTTATTTTGACTAGTTCCTCTTTTTCTCTCTGAGAAGCTGGTTATTTTGACTAGTTCCTCTTTTTCTCTCTGAGAAGCTGGTTATTTTGACTATCTCCTCTTTTTCTCGCTGGAGATGCTGGTTATTTTGACTAGTTCCTCTTTTTCTCTCTGAGAAGCTGGTTATTTTGACTATCTCCTCTTTTTCTCTCTGGAGATGCTGGTTATTTTGACTAGTTCCTCTTTTTCTCTCTGAGAAGCTTGTTATTTTGACTATCTCCTCTTTTTCTCTCTGGAGATGCTGGTTATTTTGACTAGTTCCTCTTTTTCTCTCTGAGAAGCTGGTTATTTTGACTAGTTCCTCTTTTTCTCTTTGAGAAGCTGGTTATTTTGACTATCTCCTATTTTTCTCTCTGGAGATGCTGGTTATTTTGACAAGTTCCTCTTTTTCTCTCTGAGAAGCTAGTTATTTTGACTATCTCCTCTTTTTCTCTCTGGAGATGCTGGTTATTTTGACTAGTTCCTCTTTTTCTCTTTGAGAAGCTGGTTATTTTGACTATCTCCTCTTTTTCTCTCTGGAGATGCTGGTTATTTTGACTAGTTCCTCTTTTTCTCTCTGAGAAGCTGGTTATTTTGACTAGTTCCTCTTTTTCTCTCTGAGAAGCTGGTTATTTTGACTAGTTCATCTTTTTCTCTCTGAGAAGCTGGTTATTTTGACTATCTCCTCTTTTTCTCTCTGGAGATGCTGGTTATTTTGAGTAGTTCTTCTTTTTCTCTCTGAGAAGCTGGTTATTTTGACTATCTCCTCTTTTTCTCTCTGGAGATGCTGGTTATTTTGACTAGTTCCTCTTTTTCTCTCTGAGAAGCTGGTTATTTTGACTATCTCCTCTTTTTCTCTCTGGAGATGCTGGTTATTTTGACTAGTTCCTCTTTTTCTCTCTGAGAAGCTGGTTATTTTGACTAGTTCCTCTTTTTCTCTCTGAGAAGCTGGTTATTTTGACTATCTCCTCTTTTTCTCTCTGGAGATGCTGGTTATTTTGACTAGTTCCTCTTTTTCTCTCTGAGAAGCTGGTTATTTTGACTATCTCCTCTTTTTCTCTCTGGAGATGCTTGTTATTTTGACTAGTTCCTCTTTTTCTCTCTGAGAAGCTGGTTATTTTGACTATCTCCTCTTTTTCTCTCTGGAGATGCTGGTTATTTTGACTAGTTCCTCTTTTTCTCTCTGAGAAGCTGGTTATTTTGACTAGTTCCTCTTTTTCTCTCTGAGAAGCTGGTTATTTTGACTATCTCCTCTTTTTCTCTCTGGAGATGCTGGTTATTTTGACTAGTTCCTCTTTTTCTCTCTGAGAAGCTAGTTATTTTGACTATCTCCTCTTTTTCTCTCTGGAGATGCTGGTTATTTTGACTAGTTCCTCTTATTCTCTCTGAGAAGCTGGTTATTTTGACTATCTCCTCTTTTTCTCTCTGGAGATGATGGTTATTTTGACTAGTTCCTCTTTTTCTCTCTGAGAAGCTGGGTATTTTGACTAGTTCCTCTTTTTCTCTCTGAGAAGCTGGTTATTTTGACTAGTTCCTCTTTTTCTCTCTGAGAAGCTGGATATTTTGACTATCTCCTCTTTTTCTCTCTGGAGATGCTGGTTATTTTGAGTAGTTCTTCTTTTCTCTCTGAGAAGCTGGTTATTTTGACTATCTCCTCTTTTTCTCTCTGGAGATGCTGGTTATTTTGACTAGTTCCTCTTTTTCTCTCTGAGAAGCTGGTTATTTTGACTAGTTCCTTTTTTTCTCTCTGAGAAGCTGGTTATTTTGACTATCTCCTCTTTTTCTCTCTGGAGATGCTGGTTATTTTGACTAGTTCCTCTTTTTCTCTCTGAGAAGCTGGTTATTTTGACTATCTCCTCTTTTTCTCTCTGGAGATGCTGGTTATTTTGACTAGTTCCTCTTTTTCTCTCTGAGAAGCTGGTTATTTTGACTATCTCCTCTTTTTCTCTCTGGAGATGCTGGTTATTTTGACTAGTTCCTCTTTTTCTCTCTGAGAAGCTGGTTATTTTGACTAGTTCCTCTTTTTCTCTCTGAGAAGCTGGTTATTTTGACTATCTCCTCTTTTTCTCTCTGGAGATGCTGGTTATTTTGACTAGTTCCTCTTTTTCTCTCTGAGAAGCTGGTTATTTTGACTGTCTCCTCTTTTTCTCTCTGGAGATGCTGGTTATTTTGAGTAGTTCTTCTTTTTCTCTCTGAGAAGCTGGTTATTTTGACTATCTCCTCTTTTTCTCTCTGGAGATGCTGGTTATTTTGACTAGTTCCTCTTTTTCTCTCTGAGAAGCTGGTTATTTTGACTATCTCCTCTTTTTCTCTCTGGAGATGCTGGTTATTTTGACTAGTTCCTCTTTTTCTCTCTGAGAAGCTGGTTATTTTGACTATCTCCTCTTTTTCTCTCTGAGAAGCTGGTTATTTTGACTAGTTCCTCTTTTTCTCTCTGAGAAGCTGGTTATTTTGACTATCTCCTCTTTTTCTCGCTGGAGATGCTGGTTATTTTGACTAGTTCCTCTTTTTCTCTCTGAGAAGCTGGTTATTTTGACTATCTCCTCTTTTTCTCTCTGGAGATGCTGGTTATTTTGACTAGTTCCTCTTTTTCTCTCTGAGAAGCTGGTTATTTTGACTATCTCCTCTTTTTCTCTCTGGAGATGCTGGTTATTTTGACTAGTTCCTCTTTTTCTCTCTGAGAAGCTGGTTATTTTGACTAGTTCCTCTTTTTCTCTTTGAGAAGCTGGTTATTTTGACTATCTCCTATTTTTCTCTCTGGAGATGCTGGTTATTTTGACAAGTTCCTCTTTTTCTCTCTGAGAAGCTAGTTATTTTGACTATCTCCTCTTTTTCTCTCTGGAGATGCTGGTTATTTTGACTAGTTCCTCTTTTTCTCTTTGAGAAGCTGGTTATTTTGACTATCTCCTCTTTTTCTCTCTGGAGATGCTGGTTATTTTGACTAGTTCCTCTTTTTCTCTCTGAGAAGCTGGTTATTTTGACTAGTTCCTCTTTTTCTCTCTGAGAAGCTGGTTATTTTGACTAGTTCATCTTTTTCTCTCTGAGAAGCTGGTTATTTTGACTATCTCCTCTTTTTCTCTCTGGAGATGCTGGTTATTTTGAGTAGTTCTTCTTTTTCTCTCTGAGAAGCTGGTTATTTTGACTATCTCCTCTTTTTCTCTCTGGAGATGCTGGTTATTTTGACTAGTTCCTCTTTTTCTCTCTGAGAAGCTGGTTATTTTGACTATCTCCTCTTTTTCTCTCTGGAGATGCTGGTTATTTTGACTAGTTCCTCTTTTTCTCTCTGAGAAGCTGGTTATTTTGACTAGTTCCTCTTTTTCTCTCTGAGAAGCTGGTTATTTTGACTATCTCCTCTTTTTCTCTCTGGAGATGATGGTTATTTTGACTAGTTCCTCTTTTTCTCTCTGAGAAGCTGGTTATTTTGACTATCTCCTCTTTTTCTCTCTGGAGATGCTGGTTATTTTGACTAGTTCCTCTTTTTCTCTCTGAGAAGCTGGTTATTTTGACTAGTTCCTCTTTTTCTCCCTGGAGATGCTGGTTATTTTGACTAGTTCCTCTTTTTCTCTCTGAGAAGCTGGTTATTTTGACTATCTCCTCTTTTTCTCTCTGGAGTTGCTGGTTATTTTGACTAGTTCCTCTTTTTCTCTCTGAGAAGCTGGTTATTTTGACTATCTCCACTTTTTCTCTCTGGAGATGCTGGTTATTTTGACTAGTTCCTCTTTTTCTCTCTGAGAAGCTGGTTATTTTGACTATCTCCTCTTTTTCTCTCTGGAGATGCTGGTTATTTTGACTAGTTCCTCTTTTTCTCTCTGAGAAGCTGGTTATTTTGACTATCTCCGCTTTTTCTCTCTGAGATGCTGGTTATTTTGACTAGTTCCTCTTTTTCTCTCTGAGAAGCTGGTTATTTTGACTATCTCCTCTTTTTCTCTCTGGAGATGCTGGTTATTTTGACTAGTTCCTCTTTTCTCTCTGGAGATGCTTGTTATTTTAACTAGTTCCTCTTTTTCTCTCTGAGAAGCTGGTTATTTTGACTATCTCCTCTTTTTCTCTCTGAGAAGCTGTTTATTTTGACTATCTCCTCTTTTTCTCTCTGGAGATGCTGGTTATTTTGACTAGTTCCTCTTTTTCTCTCTGGAGATGCTGGTTATTTTAACTAGTTCCTCTTTTTCTCTCTGAGAAGCTGGTTATTTTGACTATCTCCTCTTTTTCTCTCTGGAGATGCTGATTATTTTGACTAGTTCCTCTTTTTCTCTCTGAGAAGCTGGTTATTTTGACTATCTGCTCTTTTCCTCTCTGGAGATGCTGGTTATTTTGACTAGTTCCTCTTTTTCTCTCTGAGAAGCTGGTTATTTTGACTAGTTCGTCTTTTTCTCTCTGAGAAGCTGGTTATTTTGACTATCTCCTCTTTTTCTCTCTGGAGATGCTGGTTATTTTGACTAGTTCCTCTTTTTCTCTCTGAGAAGCTGGTTATTTTGACTATCTCCTCTTTTTCTCTCTGGACATGCTGGTTATTTTAACTAGTTCCTCTTTTTCTCTCTGAGAAGCTGGTTATTTTGACTATCTCCTCTTTTTCTCTCTGGAGATGCTGGTTATTTTGACTAGTTCCTCTTTTTCTCTCTGAGAAGCTGGTTATTTTGACTATCTCCTCTTTTTCTCTCTGGAGATGCTGGTTATTTTGACTAGTTCCTCTTTTTCTCTCTGAGAAGCTTGGTTATTTTGTCTATCTCCTCTTTTTCTCTCTGGAGATGCTGGTTATTTTGACTAGTTCCTCTTTTTCTCTCTGAGAAGCTGGTTATTTTGACTATCTCCTCTTTTTCTCTCTGGAGATGCTGGTTATTTTGACTAGTTCCTCTTTTTCTCTCTGAGAAGCTGGTTATTTTGACTATCTCCTCTTTTTCTCTCTGGAGATGCTGGTTATTTTGACTAGTTCCTCTTTTTCTCTCTGAGAAGCTGGTTATTTTGACTATCTCCTCTTTTTCTCTCTGGAGATGCTGGTTATTTTGACTAGTTCCTCTTTTTCTCTCTGAGAAGCTCGTTATTTTGACTAGTTCCTCTTTTTCTCTCTGGAGATGCTGGTTATTTTGACTAGTTCCTCTTTTTCTCTCTGAGAAGCTGGTTATTTTGACTATCTCCTCTTTTTCTCTCTGGAGATGCTGGTTATTTTGACTAGTTCCTCTTTTTCTCTCTGAGAAGCTGGTTATTTTGACTATCTCCTCTTTTTCTCTCTGGAGATGCTGGTTATTTTGACTAGTTCCTCTTTTTCTCTCTGAGAAGCTGGTTATTTTGACTATCTGCTCTTTTTCTCTCTGGAGATGCTGGTTATTTTGACTAGTTCCTCTTTTTCTCTCTGGAGATGCTGGTTATTTTGACTAGTTCCTCTTTTTCTCTCTGAGAAGCTGGTTATTTTGACTATCTCCTCTTTTTCTCTCTGGAGATGCTGATTATTTTGACTAGTTCCTCTTTTTCTCTCTGAGAAGCTGGTTATTTTGACTATCTCCTCTTTTCCTCTCTGGAGATGCTGGTTATTTTGACTAGTTCCTCTTTTTCTCTCTGAGAAGCTGGTTATTTTGACTAGTTCGTCTTTTTCTCTCTGAGAAGCTGGTTATTTTGACTATCTCCTCTTTTTCTCTCTGGAGATGCTGGTTATTTTGACTAGTTCCTCTTTTGCTCTCTGAGAAGCTGGTTATTTTGACTATCTCCTCTTTTTCTCTCTGGAGATGCTGGTTAATTTGACTAGTTCCTCTTTTTCTCTCTGAGAAGCTGGTTATTTTGACTATCTCCTCTTTTTCTCTCTGGAGATGCTGGTTATTTTGACTAGTTCCTCTTTTTCTCTCTGAGAAGCTGGTTATTTTGACTATCTCCTCTTTTTCTCTCTGGAGATGCTGGTTATTTTAACTAGTTCCTCTTTTTCTCTCTGAGAAGCTGGTTATTTTGACTATCTCCTCTTTTTCTCTCTGGAGATGCTGGTTATTTTGATTAGTTCCTCTTTTTCTCTCTGAGAAGCTGGTTATTTTGACTATCTCCTCTTTTTCTCTCTGGAGATGCTGGTTATTTTGACTAGTTCCTCTTTTTCTCTCTGAGAAGCTGGTTATTTTGACTATCTCCTCTTTTTCTCTCTGGAGATGCTGGTTATTTTGACTAGTTCCTCTTTTTCTCTCTGAGAAGCTGGTTATTTTGTCTATCTCCTCTTTTTCTCTCTGGAGATGCTGGTTATTTTGACTAGTTCCTCTTTTTCTCTCTGAGAAGCTGGTTATTTTGACTATCTCCTCTTTTTCTCTCTGGAGATGCTGGTTATTTTGACTAGTTCCTCTTTTTCTCTCTGAGAAGCTGGTTATTTTGACTATCTCCTCTTTTTCTCTCTGGAGATGCTGGTTATTTTGACTAGTTCCTCTTTTTCTCTCTGAGAAGCTGGTTATTTTGACTATCTCCTCTTTTTCTCTCTGGAGATGCTGGTTATTTTGACTAGTCCCTCTTTTTCTCTCTGAGAAGCTGGTTATTTTGACTATCTCCTCTTTTTCTCTCTGGAGATGCTGGTTATTTTGACTAGTTCCTCTTTTTCTCTCTGAGAAGCTGGTTATTTTGACTATCTCCTCTTTTTCTCTCTGGAGATGCTGGTTATTTTGACCAGTTCCTCTTTTTCTCTCTCAGAAGCTGGTTATTTAGACTATCTCCTCTTTTCTCTCTGGAGATGCTGGTTATTTTGACTAGTTCCTCTTTTTCTCTCTGAGAAGCTGGTTATTTTGACTATCTCCTCTTTTTCTCTATGGAGATGCTGGTTATTTTGACTAGTTCCTCTTTTTCTCTCTGAGAAGCTGGTTATTTTGACTATCTCCTCTTTTTCTCTCTGGAGATGCTGGTTATTTTGACTAGTTCCTCTTTTTCTCTCTGAGAAGCTGGTTATTTTGACTATCTCCTCTTTTTCTCTCTAGAGATGCTGGTTATTTTGACTAGTTCCTCTTTTTCTCTCTGAGAAGCTGGTTATTTTGACTATCTCCTCTTTTTCTCTCTGAGAAGCTGGTTATTTTGACTATCTCCTCTTTTCTCTCTAGAGATGCTGGTTATTTTGACTAGTTCCTCTTTTTCTCTCTGAGAAGCTGGTTATTTTGACAATCTCCTCTTTTTCTCTCTGGAGATGCTGGTTATTTTGACTAGTTCCTCTTTTTCTCTCTGAGAAGCTGGTTATTTTGACTATCTCCTCTTTTTCTCTCTGGAGATGCTGGTTATTTTGACTAGTTCCTCTTTTTCTCTCTGAGAAGCTGGTTATTTTGACTATCTCCTCTTTTTCTCTCTGGAGATGCTGGTTATTTTGACTAGTTCCTCTTTTTCTCTCTGAGAAGCTGGTTATTTTGACTATCTCCACTTTTTCTCTCTGGAGATGCTGGTTATTTTGACTAGTTCCTCTTTTTCTCTCTGAGAAGCTGGTTATTTTGACTATCTCCTCTTTTTCTCTCTGGAGATGCTGGTTATTTTGACTAGTTCCTCTTTTTCTCTCTGAGAAGCTGGTTATTTTGACTATCTCCTCTTTTTCTCTCTGGAGATGCTGGTTATTTTGACTAGTTCCTCTTTTTCTCTCTGAGAAGCTGGTTATTTAGACTATCTCCTCTTTTTCTTTCTGGAGATGTTGGATATTTTGACTAGTTCCTCTTTTTCTCTCTGAGAAGCTGGTTATTTTGACTATCTCCTCTTTTTCTCTCTG
The DNA here is from genome assembly GCA_038380435.1 of Ryuthela nishihirai. NCBI lineage: Eukaryota > Metazoa > Arthropoda > Arachnida > Araneae > Heptathelidae > Ryuthela > Ryuthela nishihirai. The sequence goes on from JAWZYU010000815.1 coordinate 57,572, forward strand.
GAGATGCTGGTTATTTTGACTAGTTCCTCTTTTTCTCTCTGAGAAGCTAGTTATTTTGACTATCTCCTCTTTTTCTCTCTGGAGATGCTGGTTATTTTGACTAGTTCCTCTTTTTCTCTTTGAGAAGCTGGTTATTTTGACTATGTCCTCTTTTTCTCTCTGGAGATGCTGGTTATTTTGACTAGTTCCTCTTTTTCTCTCTGAGAAGCTGGTTATTTTGACTATCTCCTCTTTTTCTCTCTGGAGATGCTGGTTATTTTGACTAGTTCCTCTTTTTCTCTCTTAGAAGCTGGTTATTTTGACTATCTCCTCTTTTTCTCTCTGGAGATGCTGGTTATTTTGACTAGTTCCTCTTTTTCTCGCTGAGAAGATGGTTATTTTGACTATCTCCTCTTTTTCTCTCTGGAGATGCTGGATATTTTGACTAGTTCCTCTTTTTCTCTCTGAGAAGCTGGTTATTTTGACTATCTCCACTTTTCTCTCTGGAGATGCTGGTTATTTTGACTAGTTCCTCTTTTTCTCTCTGAGAAGCTGGTTATTTTGACTATCTCCGCTTTTTCTCTCTGGAAATGCTGGTTATTTTGACTAGTTCCTCTTTTTCTCTCTGAGAAGCTGGTTATTTTGACTATCTCCTCTTTTTCTCTCTGGAGATGCTGGTTATTTTGACTAGTTCCTCTTTTTCTCTCTGAGAAGCTGGTTATTTTGACTATCTCCTCTTTTTCTCTCTGGAGATGCTGGTTAGTTTGACTAGTTCCTCTTTTTCTCTCTGAGAAGCTGGTTATTTTGACTAGTTCCTCTTTTTCTCTCTGAGAAGCTAGTTATTTTGACTATCTCCTCTTTTTCTCTCTGGAGATGCTGGTTATTTTGACTAGTTCCTCTTTTTCTCTTTGAGAAGCTGGTTATTTTGACTATCTCCTCTTTTTCTCTCTGGAGATGCTGGTTAGTTTGACTAGTTCCTCTTTTTCTCTCTGAGAAGCTGGTTATTTTGACTATCTCCTCTTTTTCTCTCTGGAGATGCTGGTTATTTTGACCAGTTCCTCTTTTTCTCTCTGGAGATGCTGGTTATTTTGACTAACTCCTCTTTTTCTCTCTGGAGATGCTGGTTATTTTGACTAGTTCCTCTTTTTCTCTCTGAGAAGCTGGTTATTTTGACTATCTCCTCTTTTTCTCTCTGGAGATGCTGGTTATTTTGACTAGTTCCTCTTTTTCTCTCTGAGAAGCTGGTTATTTTGACTATCTCCACTTTTTCTCTCTGGAGATGCTGGTTATTTTGACTAGTTCCTCTTTTTCTCTCTGAGAAGCTGGTTATTTTGACTATCTCCTCTTTTTCTCTCTGGAGATGCTGGTTATTTTGACTAGTTCCTCTTTTTCTCTCTGAGAAGCTAGTTATTTTGACTATCTCCTCTTTTTCTCTCTGGAGATGCTGGTTATTTTGACTAGTTCCTCTTTTTCTCTTTGAGAAGCTGGTTATTTTGACTATCTCCACTTTTTCTCTCTGGAGATGCTGGTTATTTTGACTAGTTCCTCTTTTTCTCTCTGAGAAGCTGGTTATTTTGACTATCTCCTCTTTTTCTCTCTGGAGATGCTGGTTATTTTGACTAGTTCCTCTTTTTCTCTCTGAGAAGCTGGTTATTTTGACTATCTCCTCTTTTTCTCTCTGGAGATGCTGGTTATTTTGACTAGTTCCTCTTTTTCTCTCTGAGAAGCTGGTTATTTTGACTATCTCCTCTTTTTCTCTCTGGAGATGCTGGTTATTTTGACTAGTTCCTCTTTTTCTCGCTGAGAAGATGGTTATTTTGACTATCTCCTCTTTTTCTCTCTGGAGATGCTGGATATTTTGACTAGTTCCTCTTTTTCTCTCTGAGAAGCTGGTTATTTTGACTATCTCCACTTTTTCTCTCTGGAGATGCTGGTTATTTTGACTAGTTCCTCTTTTTCTCTCTGAGAAGCTGGTTATTTTGACTATCTCCGCTTTTTCTCTCTGGAGATGCTGGTTATTTTGACTAGTTCCTCTTTTTCTCTCTGAGAAGCTGGTTATTTTGACTATCTCCTCTTTTTCTCTCTGGAGATGCTGGCTATTTTGACTAGTTCCTCTTTTTCTCTCTGAGAAGCTGGTTATTTTGACTATCTCCTCTTTTTCTCTCTGGAGATGCTGGTTATTTTGACTAGTTCCTCTTTTTCTCTCTGAGAAGCTGGTTATTTTGACTAGTTCCTCTTTTTCTCTCTGAGAAGCTAGTTATTTTGACCATCTCCTCTTTTTCTCTCTGGAGATGCTGGTTATTTTGACTAGTTCCTCTTTTTCTCTCTGGAGATGCTGGTTATTTTGACTAGTTACTCTATTTCTCTCTGAGAAGCTGGTTATTTTGACTAGTTCCTCTATTTCTCTCTGAGAAGCTGGTTATTTTGACTAGTTCCTCTTTTTCTCTCTGAGAAGCTGGTTATTTTGACTATCTCCTCTTTTTTTTCTGGAGATGCTGGTTATTTTGACTAGTTCCTCTTTTTCTCTCTGAGAAGCTGGTTATTTTGACTATCTCCTCTTTTTCTCTCTGGAGATGCTGGTTACTTTGACTAGTTCCTCTTTTTCTCTCTGAGAAGCTGGTTATTTTGACTATCTCCTCTTTTTCTCTCTGGAGATGCTGGTTATTTTGACTAGTTCCTCTTTTTCTCTCTGAGAAGCTGGTTATTTTGACTATCTCCTCTTTTTCTCTCTGGAGATGCTGGTTATTTTGACTAGTTCCTCTTTTTCTCTCTGAGAAGCTAGTTATTTAGACTATCTCCTCTTTTTCTCTCTGGAGATGCTGTTTATTTTGACTAGTTCCTCTTTTTCTCTTTGAGAAGCTGGTTATTTTGACTATCTCCTCTTTTTCTCTCTGGAGATGCTGGTTATTTTGACTAGTTCCTCTTTTTCTCTCTGAGAAGCTGGTTATTTAGACTATCTCCTCTTTTTCTTTCTGGAGATGCCGGTTATTTTGACTAGTTCCTCTTTTTCTCTCTGAGAAGCTGGTTATTTTGACTATCTCCTCTTTTTCTCTCTGGAGATTCTGGTTATTTTGACTAGTTCCTCTTTTTCTCTCTGAGAAGCTGGTTATTTTGACTATCTCCTCTTTTTCTCTCTGGAGATGCTGGTTATTTTGACTAGTTCCTCTTTTTCTCTTTGAGAAGCTGGTTATTTTGACTATCTCCTCTTTTTCTCTCTGGAGATGCTGGTTATTTTGACTAGTTCCTCTTTTTCTCTCTGAGAAGCTGGTTATTTTGACTATCTCCTCTTTTTCTCTCTGGAGATGCTGGTTATTTTGACTAGTTCCTCTTTTTCTCTCTGGAGATGCTGGTTATTTTGACTAGTTCCTCTTTTTCTCTCTGAGAAGCTGGTTATTTAGACTATCTCCTCTTTTTCTCTCTGGAGATGCTGGTTATTTTGACTAGTTCCTCTTTTTCTCTCTGAGAAGCTGGTTATTTTGACTATCTCCTCTTTTTCTCTCTGGAGATGCTGGTTATTTTGACTAGTTCCTCTTTTTCTCTCTGAGAAGCTGGTTATTTTGACTATCTGCTCTTTTTCTCTCTGGAGATGCTGGTTATTTTGACTAGTTCCTCTTTTTCTCTCTGGAGATGCTGGTTATTTTGACTAGTTCCTCTTTTTCTCTCTGAGAAGCTGGTTATTTTGACTATCTCCTCTTTTTCTCTCTGGAGATGCTGATTATTTTGACTAGTTCCTCTTTTTCTCTCTGAGAAGCTGGTTATTTTGACTATCTCCTCTTTTCCTCTCTGGAGATGCTGGTTATTTTGACTAGTTCCTCTTTTTCTCTCTGAGAAGCTGGTTATTTTGACTAGTTCGTCTTTTTCTCTCTGAGAAGCTGGTTATTTTGACTATCTCCTCTTTTTCTCTCTGGAGATGCTGGTTATTTTGACTAGTTCCTCTTTTGCTCTCTGAGAAGCTGGTTATTTTGACTATCTCCTCTTTTTCTCTCTGGAGATGCTGGTTAATTTGACTAGTTCCTCTTTTTCTCTCTGAGAAGCTGGTTATTTTGACTATCTCCTCTTTTTCTCTCTGGAGATGCTGGTTATTTTGACTAGTTCCTCTTTTTCTCTCTGAGAAGCTGGTTATTTTGACTATCTCCTCTTTTTCTCTCTGGAGATGCTGGTTATTTTAACTAGTTCCTCTTTTTCTCTCTGAGAAGCTGGTTATTTTGACTATCTCCTCTTTTTCTCTCTGGAGATGCTGGTTATTTTGATTAGTTCCTCTTTTTCTCTCTGAGAAGCTGGTTATTTTGACTATCTCCTCTTTTTCTCTCTGGAGATGCTGGTTATTTTGACTAGTTCCTCTTTTTCTCTCTGAGAAGCTGGTTATTTTGACTATCTCCTCTTTTTCTCTCTGGAGATGCTGGTTATTTTGACTAGTTCCTCTTTTTCTCTCTGAGAAGCTGGTTATTTTGTCTATCTCCTCTTTTTCTCTCTGGAGATGCTGGTTATTTTGACTAGTTCCTCTTTTTCTCTCTGAGAAGCTGGTTATTTTGACTATCTCCTCTTTTTCTCTCTGGAGATGCTGGTTATTTTGACTAGTTCCTCTTTTTCTCTCTGAGAAGCTGGTTATTTTGACTATCTCCTCTTTTTCTCTCTGGAGATGCTGGTTATTTTGACTAGTTCCTCTTTTTCTCTCTGAGAAGCTGGTTATTTTGACTATCTCCTCTTTTTCTCTCTGGAGATGCTGGTTATTTTGACTAGTCCCTCTTTTTCTCTCTGAGAAGCTGGTTATTTTGACTATCTCCTCTTTTTCTCTCTGGAGATGCTGGTTATTTTGACTAGTTCCTCTTTTTCTCTCTGAGAAGCTGGTTATTTTGACTATCTCCTCTTTTTCTCTCTGGAGATGCTGGTTATTTTGACCAGTTCCTCTTTTTCTCTCTCAGAAGCTGGTTATTTAGACTATCTCCTCTTTTCTCTCTGGAGATGCTGGTTATTTTGACTAGTTCCTCTTTTTCTCTCTGAGAAGCTGGTTATTTTGACTATCTCCTCTTTTTCTCTATGGAGATGCTGGTTATTTTGACTAGTTCCTCTTTTTCTCTCTGAGAAGCTGGTTATTTTGACTATCTCCTCTTTTTCTCTCTGGAGATGCTGGTTATTTTGACTAGTTCCTCTTTTTCTCTCTGAGAAGCTGGTTATTTTGACTATCTCCTCTTTTTCTCTCTAGAGATGCTGGTTATTTTGACTAGTTCCTCTTTTTCTCTCTGAGAAGCTGGTTATTTTGACTATCTCCTCTTTTTCTCTCTGAGAAGCTGGTTATTTTGACTATCTCCTCTTTTCTCTCTAGAGATGCTGGTTATTTTGACTAGTTCCTCTTTTTCTCTCTGAGAAGCTGGTTATTTTGACAATCTCCTCTTTTTCTCTCTGGAGATGCTGGTTATTTTGACTAGTTCCTCTTTTTCTCTCTGAGAAGCTGGTTATTTTGACTATCTCCTCTTTTTCTCTCTGGAGATGCTGGTTATTTTGACTAGTTCCTCTTTTTCTCTCTGAGAAGCTGGTTATTTTGACTATCTCCTCTTTTTCTCTCTGGAGATGCTGGTTATTTTGACTAGTTCCTCTTTTTTTCTCTGAGAAGCTGGTTATTTTGACTATCTCCACTTTTTCTCTCTGGAGATGCTGGTTATTTTGACTAGTTCCTCTTTTTCTCTCTGAGAAGCTGGTTATTTTGACTATCTCCTCTTTTTCTCTCTGGAGATGCTGGTTATTTTGACTAGTTCCTCTTTTTCTCTCTGAGAAGCTGGTTATTTTGACTATCTCCTCTTTTTCTCTCTGGAGATGCTGGTTATTTTGACTAGTTCCTCTTTTTCTCTCTGAGAAGCTGGTTATTTAGACTATCTCCTCTTTTTCTTTCTGGAGATGTTGGATATTTTGACTAGTTCCTCTTTTTCTCTCTGAGAAGCTGGTTATTTTGACTATCTCCTCTTTTTCTCTCTGGAGATGCTGGTTATTTTGACTAGTTCCTCTTTTTCTCTCTGAGAAGCTAGTTATTTTGACTATCTCCTCTTTTTCTCTCTGGAGATGCTGGTTATTTTGACTAGTTCCTCTTTTTCTCTTTGAGAAGCTGGTTATTTTGACTATGTCCTCTTTTTCTCTCTGGAGATGCTGGTTATTTTGACTAGTTCCTCTTTTTCTCTCTGAGAAGCTGGTTATTTTGACTATCTCCTCTTTTTCTCTCTGGAGATGCTGGTTATTTTGACTAGTTCCTCTTTTTCTCTCTTAGAAGCTGGTTATTTTGACTATCTCCTCTTTTTCTCTCTGGAGATGCTGGTTATTTTGACTAGTTCCTCTTTTTCTCGCTGAGAAGATGGTTATTTTGACTATCTCCTCTTTTTCTCTCTGGAGATGCTGGATATTTTGACTAGTTCCTCTTTTTCTCTCTGAGAAGCTGGTTATTTTGACTATCTCCACTTTTCTCTCTGGAGATGCTGGTTATTTTGACTAGTTCCTCTTTTTCTCTCTGAGAAGCTGGTTATTTTGACTATCTCCGCTTTTTCTCTCTGGAAATGCTGGTTATTTTGACTAGTTCCTCTTTTTCTCTCTGAGAAGCTGGTTATTTTGACTATCTCCTCTTTTTCTCTCTGGAGATGCTGGTTATTTTGACTAGTTCCTCTTTTTCTCTCTGAGAAGCTGGTTATTTTGACTATCTCCTCTTTTTCTCTCTGGAGATGCTGGTTAGTTTGACTAGTTCCTCTTTTTCTCTCTGAGAAGCTGGTTATTTTGACTAGTTCCTCTTTTTCTCTCTGAGAAGCTAGTTATTTTGACTATCTCCTCTTTTTCTCTCTGGAGATGCTGGTTATTTTGACTAGTTCCTCTTTTTCTCTTTGAGAAGCTGGTTATTTTGACTATCTCCTCTTTTTCTCTCTGGAGATGCTGGTTAGTTTGACTAGTTCCTCTTTTTCTCTCTGAGAAGCTGGTTATTTTGACTATCTCCTCTTTTTCTCTCTGGAGATGCTGGTTATTTTGACCAGTTCCTCTTTTTCTCTCTGGAGATGCTGGTTATTTTGACTAACTCCTCTTTTTCTCTCTGGAGATGCTGGTTATTTTGACTAGTTCCTCTTTTTCTCTCTGAGAAGCTGGTTATTTTGACTATCTCCTCTTTTTCTCTCTGGAGATGCTGGTTATTTTGACTAGTTCCTCTTTTTCTCTCTGAGAAGCTGGTTATTTTGACTATCTCCACTTTTTCTCTCTGGAGATGCTGGTTATTTTGACTAGTTCCTCTTTTTCTCTCTGAGAAGCTGGTTATTTTGACTATCTCCTCTTTTTCTCTCTGGAGATGCTGGTTATTTTGACTAGTTCCTCTTTTTCTCTCTGAGAAGCTAGTTATTTTGACTATCTCCACTTTTTCTCTCTGGAGATGCTGGTTATTTTGACTAGTTCCTCTTTTTCTCTTTGAGAAGCTGGTTATTTTGACTATCTCCTCTTTTTCTCTCTGGAGATGCTGGTTATTTTGACTAGTTCCTCTTTTTCTCTCTGAGAAGCTGGTTATTTTGACTATCTCCTCTTTTTCTCTCTGGAGATGCTGGTTATTTTGACTAGTTCCTCTTTTTCTCTCTGAGAAGCTGGTTATTTTGACTATCTCCTCTTTTTCTCTCTGGAGATGCTGGTTATTTTGACTAGTTCCTCTTTTTCTCTCTGAGAAGCTGGTTATTTTGACTATCTCCTCTTTTTCTCTCTGGAGATGCTGGTTATTTTGACTAGTTCCTCTTTTTCTCGCTGAGAAGATGGTTATTTTGACTATCTCCTCTTTTTCTCTCTGGAGATGCTGGATATTTTGACTAGTTCCTCTTTTTCTCTCTGAGAAGCTGGTTATTTTGACTATCTCCACTTTTTCTCTCTGGAGATGCTGGTTATTTTGACTAGTTCCTCTTTTTCTCTCTGAGAAGCTGGTTATTTTGACTATCTCCGCTTTTTCTCTCTGGAGATGCTGGTTATTTTGACTAGTTCCTCTTTTTCTCTCTGAGAAGCTGGTTATTTTGACTATCTCCTCTTTTTCTCTCTGGAGATGCTGGCTATTTTGACTAGTTCCTCTTTTTCTCTCTGAGAAGCTGGTTATTTTGACTATCTCCTCTTTTTCTCTCTGGAGATGCTGGTTATTTTGACTAGTTCCTCTTTTTCTCTCTGAGAAGCTGGTTATTTTGACTAGTTCCTCTTTTTCTCTCTGAGAAGCTAGTTATTTTGACTATCTCCTCTTTTTCTCTCTGGAGATGCTGGTTATTTTGACTAGTTCCTCTTTTTCTCTCTGGAGATGCTGGTTATTTTGACTAGTTACTCTATTTCTCTCTGAGAAGCTGGTTATTTTGACTAGTTCCTCTATTTCTCTCTGAGAAGCTGGTTATTTTGACTAGTTCCTCTTTTTCTCTCTGAGAAGCTGGTTATTTTGACTATCTCCTCTTTTTTTTCTGGAGATGCTGGTTATTTTGACTAGTTCCTCTTTTTCTCTCTGAGAAGCTGGTTATTTTGACTATCTCCTCTTTTTCTCTCTGGAGATGCTGGTTACTTTGACTAGTTCCTCTTTTTCTCTCTGAGAAGCTGGTTATTTTGACTATCTCCTCTTTTTCTCTCTGGAGATGCTGGTTATTTTGACTAGTTCCTCTTTTTCTCTCTGAGAAGCTGGTTATTTTGACTATCTCCTCTTTTTCTCTCTGGAGATGCTGGTTATTTTGACTAGTTCCTCTTTTTCTCTCTGAGAAGCTAGTTATTTAGACTATCTCCTCTTTTTCTCTCTGGAGATGCTGTTTATTTTGACTAGTTCCTCTTTTTCTCTTTGAGAAGCTGGTTATTTTGACTATCTCCTCTTTTTCTCTCTGGAGATGCTGGTTATTTTGACTAGTTCCTCTTTTTCTCTCTGAGAAGCTGGTTATTTAGACTATCTCCTCTTTTTCTTTCTGGAGATGCCGGTTATTTTGACTAGTTCCTCTTTTTCTCTCTGAGAAGCTGGTTATTTTGACTATCTCCTCTTTTTCTCTCTGGAGATTCTGGTTATTTTGACTAGTTCCTCTTTTTCTCTCTGAGAAGCTGGTTATTTTGACTATCTCCTCTTTTTCTCTCTGGAGATGCTGGTTATTTTGACTAGTTCCTCTTTTTCTCTTTGAGAAGCTGGTTATTTTGACTATCTCCTCTTTTTCTCTCTGGAGATGCTGGTTATTTTGACTAGTTCCTCTTTTTCTCTCTGAGAAGCTGGTTATTTTGACTATCTCCTCTTTTTCTCTCTGGAGATGCTGGTTATTTTGACTAGTTCCTCTTTTTCTCTCTGGAGATGCTGGTTATTTTGACTAGTTCCTCTTTTTCTCTCTGAGAAGCTGGTTATTTAGACTATCTCCTCTTTTTCTCTCTGGAGATGCTGGTTATTTTGACTAGTTCCTCTTTTTCTCTCTGAGAAGCTGGTTATTTTGACTATCTCCTCTTTTTCTCTCTGGAGATGCTGGTTATTTTGACTAGTTCCTCTTTTTCTCTCTGAGAAGCTGGTTATTTTGACTAGTTCCTCTTTTTCTCTCTGAGAAGCTGGTTATTTTGACTATCTCCTCTTTTTCTTTCTGGAGATGCTGGTTATTTTGAGTAGTTCCTCTTTTTCTCTCTGAGAAGCTGGTTATTTTGACTATCTCCTCTTTTTCTCTCTGGAGATGCTGGTTATTTTGACTAGTTCCTCTTTTTCTCTCTGAGAAGCTGGTTATTTTGACTAGTTCCTCTTTTTCTCTCTGAGAAGCTGGTTATTTTGACTATCTCCTCTTTTTCTCTCTGGAGATGCTGGTTATTTTGACTAGTTCCTCTTTTTCTCTCTGAGAAGCTAGTTATTTAGACTATCTCCTCTTTTTCTCTCTGGAGATGCTGGTTATTTTGACTAGTTCCTCTTTTTCTCTTTGAGAAGCTGGTTATTTTGACTATCTCCTCTTTTTCTCTCTGGAGATGCTGGTTATTTTGACTAGTTCCTCTTTTTCTCTCTGAGAAGCTGGTTATTTAGACTATCTCCTCTTTTTCTTTCTGGAGATGCTGGTTATTTTGACTAGTTCCTCTTTTTCTCTCTGAGAAGCTGGTTATTTTGACTATCTCCTCTTTTTCTCTCTGGAGATGCTGGTTATTTTGACTAGTTCCTCTTTTTCTCTCTGAGAAGCTGGTTATTTTGACTATCTCCTCTTTTTCTCTCTGGAGATGCTGGTTATTTTGACTAGTTCCTCTTTTTCTCTCTGGAGATGCTGGTTATTTTGACTAGTTCCTCTTTTTCTCTCTGAGAAGCTGGTTATTTTGACTATCTCCTCTTTTTCTCTCTGGAGATGCTGGTTATTTTGACTAGTTCCTCTTTTTCTCTCTGAGAAGCTGGTTATTTTGACTATCTCCTCTTTTTCTCTCTGGAGATGCTGGTTATTTTGACTAGTTCCTCTTTTTCTCTCTGAGAAGCTGGTTATTTTGACTAGTTCCTCTTTTTCTCTCTGAGAAGCTGGTTATTTTGACTATCTCCTCTTTTTCTTTCTGGAGATGCTGGTTATTTTGAGTAGTTCCTCTTTTTCTCTCTGAGAAGCTGGTTATTTTGACTATCTCCTCTTTTTCTCTTTGGAGATGCTGGTTATTTTGACTAGTTCCTCTTTTTCTCTCTGAGAAGCTGGTTATTTTGACTATCTCCTCTTTTTCTCTCTGGAGATGCTGCTTATTTTGACTAGTTCCTCTTTTTCTCTCTGAGAAGCTGGTTATTTTGACTATCTCCTCTTTTTCTCTCTGGAGATGCTGGTTATTTTGACTAGTTCCTCTTTTTCTCTCTGAGAAGCTGGTTATTTTGACTAGTTCCTCTGTTTCTCTCTGAGAAGCTGGTTATTTTGACTATCTCCTCTTTTTCTCTCTGGAGATGCTGGTTATTTTGACTAGTTCCTCTTTTTCTCTCTGAGAAGCTAGTTATTTTGACTATCTCCTCTTTTTCTCTCTGGAGATGCTGGTTATTTTGACTAGTTCCTCTTTTTCTCTTTGAGAAGCTGGTTATTTTGACTATCTCCTCTTTTTCTTTTTGGAGATGCTGGTTATTTTGACTAGTTCTTCTTTTTCTCTCTGAGAAGCTGGTTATTTTGACTATCTCCTATTTTTCTCTCTGGAGATGCTGGTTATTTTGACTAGTTCCTCTTTTTCTCTCTGAGAAGCTGGTTATTTTGACTATCTCCTCTTTTTCTGTCTGGAGATGCTGGTTATTTTGACTAGTTCCTCTTTTTCTCTCTGAGAAGCTGGTTATTTTGACTATCTCCTCTTTTTCTCTCTGGAGATGCTGGTTATTTTGACTAGTTCCTCTTTTTCTCTCTGAGAAGCTGGTTATTTTGACTATCTCCTCTTTTTCTCTCTGGAGATGCTGGTTATTTTGACTAGTTCCTCTTTTTCTCTCTGAGAAGATAGTTATTTTGACTATCTCCTCTTTTTCTCTCTGGAGATGCTGGTTATTTTGACTAGTTCCTATTTTTCTCTTTGAGAAACTGGTTATTTTGACTATCTCCTGTTTTTCTCTCTGGAGATGCTGGTTATTTTGACTAGTTCCTCTTTTTCTCTCTGAGAAGCTGGTTATTTTGACTATCTCCTCTTTTTCTCTCTGGAGATGCTGGTTATTTTGACTAGTTCCTCTTTTTCTCTCTCAGAAGCTGGTTATTTTGACTATCTCCTCTTTTTCTCTCTGGAGATGCTGGTTATTTTGACTAGTTCCTCTTTTTCTCTCTTAGAAGCTGGTTATTTTGACTATCTCCTCTTTTTCTCTCTGGAGATGCTGGTTATTTTGACTAGTTCCTCTTTTTCTCGCTGAGAAGATGGTTATTTTGACTATCTCCTCTTTTTCTCTCTGGAGATGCTGGATATTTTGACTAGTTCCTCTTTTTCTCTCTGAGAAGCTGGTTATTTTGACTATCTCCACTTTTTCTCTCTGAGATGCTGGTTATTTTGACTAGTTCCTCTTTTTCTCTCTGAGAAGCTGGTTATTTTGACTATCTCCGCTTTTTCTCTCTGGAAATGCTGGTTATTTTGACTAGTTCCTCTTTTTCTCTCTGAGAAGCTGGTTATTTTGACTATCTCCTCTTTTTCTCTCTGGAGATGCTGGTTATTTTGACTAGTTCCTCTTTTTCTCTCTGAGAAGCTGGTTATTTTGACTATCTCCTCTTTTTCTCTCTGGAGATGCTGGTTAGTTTGACTAGTTCCTCTTTTTCTCTCTGAGAAGCTGGTTATTTTGACTAGTTCCTCTTTTTCTCTCTGAGAAGCTAGTTATTTTGACTATCTCCTCTTTTTCTCTCTGGAGATGCTGGTTATTTTGACTAGTTCCTCTTTTTCTCTCTGAGAAGATAGTTATTTTGACTATCTCCTCTTTTTCTCTCTGGAGATGCTGGTTATTTTGACTAGTTCCTCTTTTTCTCTTTGAGAAGCTGGTTATTTTGACTATCTCCTGTTTTTCTCTCTGGAGATGCTGGTTATTTTGACTAGTTCCTCTTTTTCTCTCTGAGAAGCTGGTTATTTTGACTATCTCCTCTTTTTCTCTCTGGAGATGCTGGTTATTTTGACTAGTTCCTCTTTTTCTCTCTGAGAAGCTGGTTATTTTGACTATCTCCTCTTTTTCTTTCTGGAGATGTTGGTTATTTTGACTAGTTCCTCTTTTTCTCTCTGAGAAGCTGGTTATTTTGACTATCTCCTCTTTTTCTCTCTGGAGATGCTGGTTATTTTGACTAGTTCCTCTTTTTCTCTCTGAGAAGCTGGTTATTTTGACTATCTCCTCTTTTTCTCTCTGGAGATGCTGGTTATTTTGACTACTTCCTCTTTTTCTCTCTGGAGATGCTGGTTATTTTGACTAGTTCCTCTTTTTCTTTTTGAGAAGCTGGTTATTTTGACTATCTCCTCTTTTTCTCTCTGGAGATGCTGGTTATTTTGACTAGTTCCTCTTTTTCTCTCTGAGAAGCTGGTTATTTTGACTATCTCCTCTTTTTCTCTCTGGAGATGCTGGTTATTTTGACTAGTTCCTCTTTTTCTCTCTGAGAAGCTGGTTATTTTGACTATCTCCTCTTTTTCTCTCTGGAGATGCTGGTTATTTTGACTAGTTCCTCTTTTTCTCTCTGAGAAGCTGGTTATTTTGACTATCTCCTCTTTTTCTCTCTGGAGATGCTGGTTATTTTGACTAGTTCCTCTTTTTCTCGCTGAGAAGATGGTTATTTTGACTATCTCCTCTTTTTCTCTCTGGAGATGCTGGATATTTTGACTAGTTCCTCTTTTTCTCTCTGAGAAGCTGGTTATTTTGACTATCTCCACTTTTTCTCTCTGGAGATGCTGGTTATTTTGACTAGTTCCTCTTTTTCTCTCTGAGAAGCTGGTTATTTTGACTATCTCCGCTTTTTCTCTCTGGAGATGCTGGTTATTTTGACTAGTTCCTCTTTTTCTCTCTGAGAAGCTGGTTATTTTGACTATCTCCTCTTTTTCTCTCTGGAGATGCTGGCTATTTTGACTAGTTCCTCTTTTTCTCTCTGAGAAGCTGGTTATTTTGACTATCTCCTCTTTTTCTCTCTGGAGATGCTGGTTATTTTGACTAGTTCCTCTTTTTCTCTCTGAGAAGCTGGTTATTTTGACTAGTTCCTCTTTTTCTCTCTGAGAAGCTAGTTATTTTGACTATCTCCTCTTTTTCTCTCTGGAGATGCTGGTTATTTTGACTAGTTCCTCTTTTTCTCTCTGAGAAGCTGGTTATTTTGACTATCTCCTCTTTTTCTCTCTGGAGATGCTGGTTATTTTGACTAGTTCCTCTTTTTCTCTCTGAGAAGCTGGTTATTTTGACTATCTCCTCTTTTTCTCTCTGGAGATGCTGGTTATTTTGACTAGTTCCTCTATTTCTCTCTGAGAAGCTGGTTATTTTGACTAGTTCCTCTTTTTCTCTCTGAGAAGCTGGTTATTTTGACTATCTCCTCTTTTTTTCTGGAGATGCTGGTTAGTTTGACTAGTTCCTCTTTTTCTCTCTGAGAAGCTGGTTATTTTGACTATCTCCTCTTTTTCTCTCTGGAGATGCTGGTTATTTTGACTAGTTCCTCTTTTTCTCTCTGAGAAGCTGGTTATTTTGACTATCTCCTCTTTTTCTCTCTGGAGATGCTGGTTATTTTGACTAGTTCCTCTTTTTCTCTCTGAGAAGCTGGTTATTTTGACTAGTTCCTCTTTTTCTCTCTGAGAAGCTGTTATTTTGACTATCTCCTCTTTTTCTCTCTGGAGATGCTGGTTATTTTGACTAGTTCCTCTTTTTCTCTCTGAGAAGCTAGTTATTTAGACTATCTCCTCTTTTTCTCTCTGGAGATGCTGTTTATTTTGACTAGTTCCTCTTTTTTCTCTTTGAGAAGCTGGTTATTTTGACTATCTCCTCTTTTTCTGTCTGGAGATG
>JAWZYU010000816.1:0-71877 GCA_038380435.1 Ryuthela nishihirai
TTTCAATGCTCTCTCGTAAACGATGACAGCTTAATTCAAACCTTTTCATCGGTTACATTCGAAGACTTTGAGCTGAGATAGCATTGTCTTGGGTTGGGTTGTTTTACCTCTGAGCGGCACTTTCTCGCACATCATGGGCTAAATGGCCAGGTCACATGGACCCTGAAGTCTCAGAAGGTTAGGAGAGAAGACCCACTGGAACAGTTGTTGGAAGACAGATGGCAGCCTCCCGTCAAGGCCATCCACCGTGTTCTTTAACGTGCAGAATATGGCTCTCCCTCACATGGAGTCACGGATTAACGGTCCATCCGACGGACGGCAGTCTATCCGAGCCCATCGGTGTCCCCTACTAACCGTGGACAGGGCGGGGAATTTTGAGGAGATAAATCTCAACGCTGATCCAGCTGGGAGATAGCATTGTCAGCAGCTTATCGACGGTAATAAACTGTCGAAGATACTGAGGTAAGAAATTTGGAATAGTTAACTGAAATATTTTTACGATTTCAAAAAAAATCAAGCGAAATATGGAATATAAAAAATAACAGCTGAAATTCGATATTTAAAAAAAAGAAGGAAAAAAAAAACAATCCTTGTTATATCTCTGAACAGGCCAGTATCTGGAAAATTTCATTTTAATTTAAAATCCTTTGTTTATAAAGTGGAGGGGGGGGGCTAGTGACAGTCGAGCCAGGTAAAAAATAAAAAGAGCTAGAGAGTGCATTTTCATTGGAGTAAAACATTTTTTCCTCAGTGTTTTTAGGGGGCGGGGTGGCTCAGTCGGTAGCGCGTCAGGCTCGCAATCTGTAGTTTCCAGGTTCGAGTCCCAGCTGGGTCAGCGTTGAGATTTATCTGCGCAAAATTCCACGCCCTGCCCACGGTCAGTAGGGTACACCGATACTTGGAAAGGCCGCCGTCCGTCGGATGGGACGTTAAGCCGTGCTCCGTGTGCGGCAGAGACATACCCTGTGCACGTTAAAGAACACGCTGGATGGCCTTGACGGGAGTCTCTGTCTGACATCTGTCTCCCAACAGCTGTTCCAGTGGGTCCCCTCCCCCAACCTTCTCTGAGCCTTCGGGGTCCTTGTGGCCTGGCCATTTAGCCCATGGTGTGCAAAAAAGTGCCGCTCAGAGGTAAAACAACCCAACAACTCAACCTCCGTGTTTTTAAGACAGTCTTTAAAACCTAAAGTGCATGGAATATGCACAAATTTCTGAGAGGCACTTTTTGACGCACAGATAGATGCACCATTTCGTAAGGATATCAATGGCTAAGAGGTTAGAGAACGTTGGAAAAGGGATCCGTGGACACCTGTTAGGCAGATGATAGCCTTACGTCAACACTGTCCAGTGTGTTCTTTATCAAGCACAGGGGCCCACGGCTTTACGCCCTATCCGTCGGGGTGCCAAATGCTTAATTGCACTAGTACCATTAAACTCCAACCAATCTGGGAGTGCCTCAGTCGGTAACGCTCCAAGCCCCTAATCTGCAGTCCCCAGGTTCGGGTCCTAGCTGAATCGGCGTTGAGATTTATCTCCGCAAAACTTCCTGCCCACGGTCAGTAAGGGACACCGATGGGCTTGGAAAGGCCACCGTCCCTCGTATGGGCCGTTAAGCCGTGGCCCCTTGTGTAGGAGAGCCATACTCTGCACGTTAAACAACCCGCTGGATGGCCATTACCCGAGGGTATCATCTGTCTCCTAACAGCTGTCCAGTGGGTTCCGATTTACCTACTCGGCAAGATTGCCGACGCCCTATTTTCCTTTGAAGTGAATACGAACTGAGTGACTAATTGCACCATCGATATACTTTAGGTTTATTTTCTACTTTTTAGGGCCTTATAGGAAGATAGGCATTTTAAATTTTTTTAACTTTAATTATCATCCTCAAGCAGCCATGGGCTACGGAGGTCCAACCAGACCGTGCAATTTAGTTCTCCAAGCAAGTCTATCCTGAGCTACATCTACTGCATCTGGCCACTGCACACCCACAGAAACCCACCAGTTCAGCAAAATCAGGATCCATAATTCAGAGCCATAATTCCGTTCAGGCTGGTATATATGGTCAGCACCAGGACCCTGTGTGGTTGACCACTTCTCAGCAGGGTAGAAAAAAAAGAAAAGTAGCCATAGTTGTCCAGATCAGTAGGCCCCACTAATCTGGCAGCCCTCCCCTTTCCGTTCACTTCCACAAGAGTATCTCATTTGAAAGGTACTAAAAAAAAAAAACTTGAAAGGTACTTCTACTTTGGTCTGCACCACGAGAAGGCGGGGTGGGACATTAGGTGCTAGGCCTGGCCGGTTCTATGCATCATCACAGGGGATTGGTGCGTTGGGTTGGGTTGTTTTACCTCTGAGCGGCACTTTTTTGCACACCATGGGCTAAATGGCCAGGTCACATGGACCCCGAAGGCTCAGAGAAGGTTGGGGGAGGGGACCCATTGGAACAGCTGTTGGGAGACAGATGGTAGCCTCCCGTCAAGGCCATCCAGCGTGTTCTTTAACGTGCACAGGGTATGGCTCTCCCGCACACGGGGCCACGGCTTAACGTCCCATCCGACGGACGGCGGCCTTTCCAAGCCCATCGGTGTCCCCTACTGACCGTGGGCAGGGCGGGGAATTTTGCGGAGATAAATCTCAACGCTGACCCAGCTGGGACTCAAACCTGAGGGATTGGTGCATAGCTCTTCTTCCAGTGACTACCTAGCTACCATTTACACTCAACTTTAAAAGATTTGATAAGGAATTTTTGCGTCGACATTTTAAAAACTTAAGTTTCTATAGACAGATATCTTCTCGACCGGTCTGGGCTGGGTTGTTTTTCAACTCACCCAGGCCGTTAGTACCTTTCAAGAGATGTTCTCTTTTGGAAGGAAACGGAAGCGGAGGGTTGCCAGTTCAGTATGGCCTACTGATCTGGTCATCTATGGCCACTTTTTTCTTTTTTTTTCCAACCCTGCTGAGGAGTGGTCAATTTCACAGGGTCCTAGTGCTGACCATTTATACCTACTAGACTGGACTGGTTTATGGATTTGAGCTTGATTCTGGACTTGTTTCACTGGTGGGCCTCTGTTGAGGGAGAATCTACCACTGGGTTTTTTGTTTGATTTTGGGTTGCCAGCCCTAAGTGCACAGAGGCATGGGATACCTTATATCAGCTGGTGGATAATCCTTATATCCTGGGAATGTTTCGGTTACCACTTGGATGACTGAAATTCTGAATGTCTTTTATGATAAAGGCATGGTTCCTAAGGATTTTACCAGAGCTATTGTTATCCCTATTTTCAAAAAAAATGATCGCAGTTCTTGTGATAACTACAGTGGTATCAGCCTACTCTCTGTTCCAGGTAAAGTTCTTTCCATGATTGTGTTTAATAGAATTAAGAATCTGGTTGACTGTGAATTGCGTGATGAGCAATATGGATTCAGAAGTGGTAGGGGATGTGTGGATCAGATATTTTCACTTAGGCAGATTCTTGAGAAATGTTTGGAGTTTCAGAAACCTTTGGTTGCTAGCTTTGTTGATTTCAAAAAGGCTTTCGACTATGTTGATCGTCATAATTTGTGGTTGATTGTGAGATCATATGGTATACCAGACAAGTTAGTTAACATAATGAAAGCTCTCTATAATAACAGTGAATCATGTGTGAGAGTTGGTAAGGCTTGTAGCAATTGGTTTAGCATTACTTCTGGTGTTCGACAAGGGTGCATTTTGTCCCCTTTTCTCTTTAATTTGGTTATTGATTGTGATATCCAAAATTCACTGCAAGGGAAAGATTTTGGCCTGAGATGGTCTGGAGATACTAAAATTTCAGATTTAGATTATGCTGATGATTTTGCCCTTTTGGCAAACGATGTTGATGAAATGAACTCTTTCATTAGAGCTGTTGATCAGACTGGGAGTAGAGTAGGTTTGGTTATAAACAGAGAGAAAACTAAAGTGATGAAAATTGGTCAGGCAGGCTGTGATTCTAGTTAATCTGAATGGTTGCAGTCTTGAGCAGGTGTCGCAGTTTAATTATCTTGGGAGCTACGTAACTGATACTGGTGATGTGCGGCATCAGATTAACACAGGAATAGGGATTGCTGCCGGGACTTTTAAGAATCTATGGAGATTGTGGAGAAATAGGCGTATACACCTAAAGACTAAAATTAGACTGTATAATAGTTTGGTTCTTTCTAGGGTTAGTTATGTTAGTGAAACTTGCTCACTTTGTAAACATGATAACAATAAACTAGATGCTTTTGATTCTAGATGCTTACGCAGTATCTTGGGCATTAGGTGGTTCAACTTTGTAACTAATGATGAGGTTAGGCTAAGGAGTCTGCAACCTCCTTTAAGCAGCATATTGTGCAGAGAGGACTCCGTTGGTTTGGCATGTTGCTCGTATGGATAATTATAGATTGGCGAATAGGGTTATGAACAACGCGCCTAAAGGCCTCAGAAAGAGGGGGAGACCTAGGATGCGGTGGGCAGACAATGTCAAACAGGACCTTGTTAGAATTGGTGTGCAGTGGCCAGATGCAGTAGATGTAGCTCAGGACAGACTTGTTTGAGAATTAAACTGCACGGTTTGGTTGGACCTCCGTAGCCCATGGCTGCTTGAGGATGATGGTGATGATGATATTGAACTACCTAGGTGGCCAATGAACAGAAAACTGAGGTGTACTATGGATATATAAACTTCATTTACACAACTTGACACTTTATATTATATGTATACAGTGGTATCAGAATAATATGATCACCTACCATAGTATATGTATGGTAGGTGGTCTGTGATACGACTGTGTATATACTTACAAATGAGTTACTGCCCACCCGGTCCAGTCACTCGCTAAGCACAGGCTACAAGGAACCTCAGTGGTCCCGCCACTAGATGACAGAACAAAAGGTTTAACTAAGCCACAGAATGTTTCGTTGTCCGCACGCATGCCCTGTTTTTCCCAATTGTCCTCCAGTTGAAACGAACCGCCAGAAGTGATCTCGTGATGTTTCTTCGGGGAAATCAGTCTCTCGACGGTCTCTGTGCCACGTCGACTCTTACTCCCACGTAAGAAGGCCTCAGGACGGGCTTTAACCAAGCGCACAAGTGGCCTTTCTTCACCCAGCTCCCCAAACTGGATCCTTATCTACCGCTAAAATGGCGTTTCTGCCTCTCATTCTTTCTACCCTAGCTGACAGAGTCCCTACGTGACATAATTTCCTCCGAAAAATATTATTTTGAGAGATTTATAAGTTTTTAAAAATAAAAAATAAATATCCCCTCAAGCAGCTGCTTGCCACAGAGATCTGAGAGGAACCTGTCAGTTTATATGCCACAGTAGGTCTGTGAGGATGGCAGGACCTCAGCAGAAAAACGACCCGAACATCCATGCCTTACCCGGGACTCGAACCCAGGTCCCTTAGATCTGTAGCCAAGCGCGCTAATCACTTGGCCATGGGACGGCTAAAAAATACCCCCTCAAGCAGCTGCTTGCCACAGAGGTCTGACAGGAGCCTTTCAGTTTATATGCCACAGTAGGTCTGTGAGGATGGCAGGATCTCAGCAGAAGAACGACACATATACATCCATGCCTTACCCGGGACTCGAACCCAGTTCCCTTAGATCAGTAGCCAATACGTGCTTTTAATATATAAAATGCACGGTATAGAGTACGTTTAGGTAATAGAATTATACTCCCTTAATATTTTTAGTATTTTACATTCCCGCATATATAATTTGAATTTGAGTACATTGATGAACAGTATTAAATGTATTAAAACATACAAAGTAGGTTTAACCAAAGGTGAATGAAATTTATACTGAAATATTATTGGCATTATTTATATTTTTCGTTTTTTATACCAATATTATTATGAATAATTTTAACTAAAAATCCTCTTGATAATTGCAATACGTAACTTTTATCAAGTACGAAATATTAAATCTATATCTCTTCTCAAAGTTAGTATCAATCCTTTGAAGTGTATCATTACAAATATACACTGCCCTAACAAAATATTGGAGAATTTCTATATTATCTGAATGGGACTCTTACTTCAAAGCTGAATGATATGAATTAAAAAAAATGTGACTGCAGATGAAGATCATAATCAAATTTATTAAAATCTGGATTTCTTAACAATTTTTCATGAGAGCCGTGAGAGCTCAAAAGTCTCTATCTGGTAACAAAGTCGCTAAGTTGGCAACACTGCTACTGATTACATAACACTGCTACTGGTTTTTCACATTTAACTGTTTTAAAAAATAAACATAGGAATAGCCTGGATGTTGAAGCTGACTTGAACTCTACCTTAGCAAGATAACCCAACCAGTGATGAACTGTGCAAGCGTAAACAACGCAACCATTTCACTGATTACCCAGTAAAATGTTTATAATTTTATAAGATTTGTTAAATTGTTCGTCATTTTTTGTGTTTATCGATAATTGTAATTTATGTATACAAAATTCAATGTGCATTTATATAAATATGTTTTATTTTATTCCCATTGTTATACTATAATTATAGTTTATCTCTCTATACAAGGGGTAAGCCAGTTACATACACATTTCCAGCGGGTAAGTGAAGCATAAAAGGTTGAGAACCGTTGATTTAAAGAATTATAGAATATTTAACCATAAATTTTATAAAATTCGTTCATAATTGTATAATACTGTATTAATTATTATGCAAACTCCTGAAATGTGGGGGCGGCTCAGTCGGTAGCACGCCAGGCTCGTAATCTGTAGTTCCCAGGTTCGAGTTCCATCTGGGTCAGCGTTGAGATTTATCGCCGCTAAATTCCCCGCCATGCCCACGATCAGTAGGGGACACCGATGGGCTTAAAAAGGCCGCCGTCCGTCGGATGGAACGTTAAGCCATGACCCCGTGTGCGGGAGAGCCATACCCTGTGCACGTTAAAGAACACGCTGGATGGCCTTGACGGGAGGGTACCATCTGTCTCCCAACAGCTGTTCCAGTGAGATTTGTCTCCACAAAATTCCCCGCCCTGCCCACGGTCAGTAGGGGACACCGATGGGCTTAGAAAGTCCACCGTCCGTCGGATGGGACGTTAAGCAGTGGCTCATTGTGCCGGAGACCCATACTCTGTGCACGTTAAAGAACACACTGGATGGCCTTGACGGGAGGCTACCATCTATCTCTCAACAGCTGTTCCAATGGGTCCCCTCCCCCAACCTTCTCTAAGCCCTCGGCGTCATTGTGACCTGGCCATTTGGCCCATGGTGTGCAAAAAAGTGCCGCTCAGAGGTAAAACAACCCAATCTAAAATGTGTATTTTATTAAATGGTTTGTAACCGGGCCGGATCTATCAAGCCCCCCCCCCCCCACCGATATATCCCTATATACCCTTTCAGAATGCTAGTAAGCGTGAGAGAGGCAAATATTATTAATAAACAAAAATACCCCCCTCAAGCAGCTGCTTCCCACAGAGTTCTGACAGGAGGCTGTCGGTTTATATGCCATAGTAGAAGGTCTGTGAGGATGGCAGGACCTCAGCAGAAAAACGACATATACATCCATGCCTTACCCGGGGCTCGAACCCAGGTCCCTAATCAATAGCCAAGTGCGCTAACCACTCGGCCATGGGACGGCAAAAATTATTAAGCCTATTTATATTTTAAGCATTTTTCAAGAGATCTTTTAAAGACCCGTAAAACGGAAGGGAAAAGGCCGCCGTCCGTCGGATGGGACGTTAAGCCGTGGCCCTCGTGTGCGGGAGACCCATACCCTGTGCACGTTAAAGAACACGCTGGATGGCCTTGACGGGAGGCTACCATCTGTCTCCCAACAGCTGTTCCAGTGGGTCCCCTCCCCCAACCTTCTCTGAGTCTTCGGGGTCCATGTGACCTGGCCATTTAGACCATGTTGTGCAAAAAAGTGCCGCTCACAGGTAAAACAACCCAACCCGACATAACATGGAAGCCATTGTATATTTATATCCGCAGAGAATATAAGTTGTATGAAAACAATTTACCACTGAATTTCGAAAAGCAAACCACTAACAGAAGAAATATTCTCCACACTATCCCCTCCCCCCCCCCCCCCGTTAAATATTGTTGCGAAGCTTCAAATTTAACTTCAGATTCAAAACGGAGAAATTAATTATAACAACCTTTGTGGTTTGCCAGAAAACTTTTAAACCAGAAGAAATGTTTTCCTCTTATTCAGCAATCAATCAATCAATTTTATTTCATCAACATATACATTTATAAAAATAAATAAAATAAATAAATAACCCCTCAAGCAGCTGCTTGCCACAGAGGTCTGACAGGAGCCTGTCATTTTATATGCCATAGTAGGTCTGTGAGGATGGCAGGACCTCAGCAGATAAACAACACGAACATCCATGCCTTATCCGGGACTCGAACCCAGGTCCTTTAGATCAGTAGCCAAGCGCGCTAACCACTCGGCCATGGGACGGACATCGAAAAATATGAGTGAACCCAAAAACCACATGGTTTGTCTGGGCCACTAAAGGAAATTAATACCAAAATCAATAACGACTTACTCAATACAAAAGTTCATTTTATTAGCACTAATTTCTGTTGATTTCAATGCAACTGCCTCTACTAGATGCCAGAGAGTTTATAATTTAACGTAATTGTAATTGTTAATTCTAAAATATTTTACTCAGCACCCATATTCTTCGTAAAAGCAAACTTAAGAGATGAAATATAATTTGTTGAAAAAAAAAATCGTTATTAAGTTCGCCGAAAGTAACAATATTCATCGATTTCTTTAACCCATTTACAGTCACACTCCACTTAAATCGCAAAGTCTGTCTCTTAAGATGAAGTTCCTTCCGACTCCAGTTCTCTGTCTCTTGTGTTGCACCTTTCACCACCATTTAAACTCTACCAAATGCATATAGTAGGTTGTTTCATCTCTAGCGGCACTTTTTTGCACACCATGGGCTAAATGGCCAGGTCACAACGACCCCTAGGGCTCAGAGAAGGTTGTGGGACGAGACCGATTGGAACAGCTGTTGGGAGATAGATGGTAGCCTCCCATCAAGGTCATCCAGTGTGTTCTTTAGTGTGCATAAGGTATTGCTCTCCCGCACACGAATCCACGGCTTAACTTCCCATCTGACGGACGGCGTCCTTTCCAAGCCCATCGGTGTTCCCTACTGACCGTGGACAGCGCGGGGAATTTTGCGGAGGTAAATCTCAACGTTGCCAGGTAACAAGGACATCTAGAGCTCAGAAGGTGGGGGATTGGATTGTTTTACCTCTGAGCGGCACTTTTTTTGCACACCATGGGCTAAATGGCCAGGCCACAAGGACCCCGAAGGCTCAGAGAAAGTTGGGGAGGGGACCCACTGGAACCGCTGTTGGGAGACAGATGGTAGCCTCCCGTCAAGGCCACCGAGCGTGTTCTTTAACGTGCACAGGGATCCACGGCTCACGGGGCCACGGCTTAACGTCCCATCCGACGGACGGCGGCCTTTCCAAGCCCATCGGTGTCCCCTACTGACCGTGGGCAGGGCGGGGAATTTTTGCGGAGATAAATCTCAACGCTCACCCAGCTGGGACTCGAACCTGGGAAGTACAGATTACGAGCCTGGCGCGCTACCGACTGAGCCACCCCCGCCCCAGAAGGTTGGGGGAAAGGGACACACTCTACAGATGTTAAGAGAAAGATGGCCTTTACAAGAGACAGCCATCTAAGAGTGTCCTTTAACGTGCACAGCGTATGGTTCTGCCGCACACGGGGCAAAAGTTTAACGTTGCAAGCCAACGGACGGAGGCCTCTCCAAGCCCATCCCCGTGTGCTGTAGAGTCAACTGTGCAAGTTAAAGATCATACTTGATGGCCTTGACGGGGGGGGGGGGCAGTGCTACCATCTCTCTCCCAACAGCTGTCCAGTAATGTTCTCCTAGGTGGGACTCGAACCTGGGAACTGCATATTGCGAGCCTGGAGCACTACCAACTGAAATGCGCCCGCCCCACCAGGAATTGACGCATAGAGTAAGAAATCTAATGTGAACAGGTTAAGAACATTTAACTCTGAACCAGTGGGCTTATTCTTAAGTGACATTAGTGTGACTGGTTCCTGAGGACTTATAGACGTTGGGACGGGGATGGCTCAGTCGGTCTGCAGTTCCCAGGTTCGAGTCCCAGCTGGGTCAGCATTGAGATTTATCTCCCCAAAACTTTCCGCCCTGTCTGCGGTCAATAGGGAACATCGATGGGCCATCCGTCAGATGGGACGTTAAGCCATGGCGCCGTGTTCCGGAGACCCATACCCTGTGCACGTTAAAGAACACACTGGACGGCTTTGACGGCAGGGTACCATCTGTCTCCTAACAGCTGTTCCAGTGGATTTCCTCCCCCAACCTTCTATGAGCCTTTGGGGTTCTTGTGACCTGGGCATTTAGCCCATTGTGTGCGAAAACGTGCCGCTCAGAAGTAAAACAACCCAACTTGTAGACGTTTTACTCTTTTAACATATACACACAGAAAAGAAATCAAAAATCGTATTTATAAAGCTTTCTGTGGTCTAGTTCAATGTTGTTAAAGATCTCTAGATAATATTTTTAAGTAACTTGAAACTTTACCTTTTGCTTCGGGACACAGGGGCGGGAGTGACTCAGTCGATAGTGCGCCAGGCTCGTAATCTGCAGTTCCCATGTTCAAGTTCCAGTTCATTTAGCATTCAGATTTATCTCCACAAAATTTCCCTCCCTGCCCACGGAGAGTAAGGGACACAGATGGGCTTGGAAATACCGCCGTCCGTCGGATGAAATGTTAAGCCGTGCTACTGCGTGTGGGAGAACCATACCATGTGCACGTTATAGAACACCCTGGATGGCCTTGATCGGAGGCTATCATCTTTTCCCAACAGCTGTTTCAGTGGGTCCTCTCCTCCAACCTTTCCTAAACATTTGACTCCTTGTGACCTGGCCTTGATGGGAGGCTATCATTTGTTTCCCAAAGCTGTTTCAGTGGGTCCCCTCCTCCAACCTTTCCTAACCATTTGAGTCCTTGTGACCTGGCCTTGATGGGAGGCTACCATCTGTTTCCCAAAGCTGTTTCAGTGGGTCCCCTCCTCCAAACTTTCCTAACCATTTGAGTCCTTGTGACCTGGCCTTGACGGGAGGTTATCATCTGTTTCCCAACAGCTGTTTCAGTGGGTCCCCTCCTCCAACATTTCCTAAACATTCGAGTCCTTGTGAACTGGCCTTGACGGGAGGCTATCATCTGTTTCCCAACAGCTGTTTCAGTGGGTCCTCTCCTCCAACCTTTCCTAACCATTTGAGTCCTTGTGACCTGGCCATTTAGCCCATTGTTTACAAAAAGTGCCGCTCAGAGATAAAACAACCCATCCAAAATTTCATCAATGACTCCATTTATTGCAGAATCACATACTCTTGTTGTAAAACAATGTGCATGATGTCTTCGATTGAAGACAAACAAATCCCTAAGTGCACCAAATAGATCCATTTTTCCCACTTATGCACCGACGTTTGGATCATTGAAGCCTGCGTTCAACCAATCATCCATGAAATAGTTTTAACACAGTTTTAACAACGGTAAGCCTTACAAAATGAGCTCAGATGTATCATCGTATTAGATGTATAAAAATCTCTTTACATCAAAAATAATATTTCTCAGTGATATTAATCATATTAGGGCTAAGGTTGTTGTTTTTGTGCAACTGCTCTATTTCCTAGGAAGCGTAGGCCTTAACATAGTCATCGTTTATTGGATTCCAGAATTGAGAGTGGATTTAAGCTAGCAACTCGTACGTTAACAACTGAGTGGAACTAGAGAACAAACACTGTTAGTCCTTTTTATTGCTCCTCACAACTTAAATTCTCTGTAGACTTGGGCATATCTGCATTTTTATAGGTTGAACTGTATGCCATCAGCTCCCTCAAACGACCATTTTTGAGCCAGCCTTTTGCCAAAATCGAAGTATCCAAAGCCTTCATATCCTAATGGTCCCCAATACTCGGTAGTGAGAGCAAAACTGTCATTTTGTGCCCAGCAGCTTGAGACATCAAACGTGTGTTAAGCCTACTCGCCAGTCATACACTTGAAAGCAGGTGAGCTCACTGTTAAGCTGTTTCTTATATAAAAATTATTCCTTGACGTACTCTACTAATTTTTATTAATATTTCACTATTGTTTTTAATTATTTATTATTATGTCCTTGGCATAGTACCCCTCAAATTTAGATCATTTTACTTTAAAGGGATTAGAATAATTTTTATACAAAGATTATTTGTAATACTTTTGTTGCTTGACGTTTGAAATAACTCAATCCTGTTAAAGCTTCGATGTCACGCCACTGTTTAACTGACAATGGAATCCGCTTTTTGGAATAAATTCTCCCTTTGAAAGAAAATTATATTTATGATGATAATAATTCGGGCTCTTGGAGATTTTTCGACTGTAGTAGGCTTCAGTTTTCTTTAAATCTGGCCTTTGCCCTTTGAAAGCAAACAACTTATTTTATTAACATTTAGGGGGCGGGGTGGCTCAGTCGGTAACGCGCCAGGCTCGTAATCTGTAGTTCCCAGGTTCGAGTCCCAGCTGGGTCAGCGGTTGAGATTTATCTCCACCAGTTGAGATTTATCAGCCAGTTGAGATTTATCTCCGCAAAATTCCCCGCCCTGCCCACGGTCAGTAGGAGACACCGATGGGCTTGGAAAGACAGCCGTCCGTCGGATGGGACGTTAAGCCGTGGTCCCGTGTGTGGGAGAGTCATACCCTGTGCACGTTAAAGAACACGCTGGATGACCTTGACGGGAGGCTACCATCTGTCTCCCAACAGCTGTTCCAGTGGGTCCCCTCCCCCAACCTTCTCTGAGCCTTCGGGGTCCATGTGACCTGGCCATTTAGCCCATGGTGTGCAAAAAAGTGCCGCTCAGAAGTAAATCAACCCAACCCAAAGCCCTTTCAAAGTGAACAATTTCTTTTAATAATATTTAAGATGATAAGAAAACACTTTATAAGCAAGTTTTATGTAAAAGTTAACGCCGAAAAATAATACTTGAAATATTTTCTATTGGACCTTTTCCATTATGAGTTTCATACGTGGCTAGCTTGCTCTAATGGATACCTCAACAATTTAATTATTCGTTCTAGCTCTTTTTCGTATAAACCAGTTACATTATTTCTTGCAGCTGTTCCTTTGGTAGTATAAGTCAAAATCATTCGCATGATTTGAGCATTTAATAGCAAGTTGAATTCGCCATGATACGGACACTCCATTTACGTCGAAAAATTGCTTATTGCTGTCCATTAGTTTTTTTTTTTTAACTTTTGTAAGGACGCAGAAATTCCAGTCGACCGAATGTCAGATTATGGGACCTGCTATTCTGCTGACTGCGACAGAGTGATTGGTTCATCATATAAGATTCAATCCCCTGAACTCAGTTAATTAATAACTCGGTTGCTTTCGTAGCTTAATGCAAACTCTTCGGGGAATATAATCCATTGTGATTTTTTTCCCTCCAGTGCTTGCCAGTACACTTCGCTAATGATGAAAGCTGACACGATTATCTTCAGAGGGAAGCCGATTTGTTCATCATCTAAGATTCAATCCCCTGAACTCAGTTAATTAATAATTCATCTGCTTTCGTAGCTGAATGCAAACTCTTGGAGGAATATAATCCATTGTGATTTTTTTTCCTCCAGTGCTTGCCAGTACACTTCGCTAATGATGAAAGCTGAGACGATTATCTTCAGAGGGAAGCCGATTGGTTCATCATCGAAGATTCAATCCCCTGAACTCAGCTAATTAATAATTCATCTGCTTTCGTAGCTGAATGCAAACTCTTGGAGGAATATAATCCATTGTGATTTTTTTTTCCTCCAGTGCGTGCCAGTACACTTCGCTAATGATGAAAGCTGAGACGATTATCTTCAGAGGGAAGCCGATTGGTTCATCATCTAAGATTCAATCCCCTGAACTCAGTTAATTAATAATTCATCTGCTTTCGTAGCTCAATGCAAACTCTTGGAGGAATATAATCCATTGTGATTTTTTTTCCTCCAGTGCTTGCCAGTACACTTCGCTAATGATGAAAGCTGAGACGATTATCTTCAGAGGGAAGCCGATTGGTTCATCATCTAAGATTCAATCCCCTGAACTCAGTTAATTAATAATTGGCTGCTTTCGTAGCAAAATGCAAACTTTTGGGGGAATATAATCCATTGTGGTTTTTTCCCTCCAGTGTGTGCCAGTACATTTCGCTAATGATGAAAGCTGAGACGATTATCTTCAGAGGGAAGCCGATTGGTTCATCATCTAAGATTCAATCCCCTGAACTCAGTTAATTAGTAAATTCGGCTGCTTTCGTAACTGAATGCAAACTCTTGGGGGAATATAATCCATTGTGATTTTTTTCCCTCCAGTGCTTACCAGTACACTTCGCTAATGATGAAAGCTGAGAAGAGGCATGGGATACCTTATATCAGCTGGTGGATAATCCTAATCAGAGGCCATCGCAGGTACCTGAACCTTACTTAGCTAGTTGGGCATCGTCAAGCCTAAACTGGAGTAATGTGTCTCAGGCAGGCCATATGGTTCTTGAAAAAGTACACTTGAAAAGGTGGTGCCTGAAGTTCCTACCAGCATCGGTGACTTCAGCCTTTAGCGGAGGAGGAACAGGTCTTTGCCCCATGCCTGCGATCAGGGGGCTGTTTAATATTGTTGGCCCTACCAATCTCAATAAACCTAATTTCTTTAAAAATCCTACTAATCATTTTCTCAATGCAGGAACGTGGAACGTGAGGACATTACATAGAGATTATTCTCTTGATGTCTTCATGCAGGAATTCCAGCGCTATAACCTAGATATTCTAGGCTTGCAAGAGACCAGATGGACAGGTAAAGGTGAGATACTTAAAAATAACTTTAAATTTCTCTTTACAGGGAGGGAGGATGGAAAGCATCACCAAGGCGTGGGTCTGCTGCTCAGCAGACATGCTAGTGATGCTCTTCTAGGATTTGAGTGCATTAATGAAAGGTTTCTTACAGCAAAATTTCAGACAAGCATTAAAGACTTGAATGTTATCTGCTGTTATGCCCCCACTGAGGATGCTGATGAGGATGAGAAGGATAGGTTTTACAGACAACTTCAGGATATTTTGAATTCTGTCAAGAAAGGAGATATTACCCTTGTTCTTGGTGACTTCAATGCCAAAGTTGGTACCGACTCTGACCTTTGGGGAGGAGTAATAGGCTCTTTTGGTATTGGTAGCTGCAATGGCAATGGGCAACGTCTCCTACAGGTAAGTAAACTAAATGGTTTCAGAATAACTAACACATATTACAAACACCGCGACATACATAAACACACATGGGTTTCACCTGATGGGCTGCATAAGAATATGATTGATTATATATTAATTAACAGCAAATGGGCTAGTTCTGTTAGAAATACCAGGGCATATAGGGGAGCTGAAATTGGATCTGACCATTACCTTGTTAAAAGTGTCTTGCAACTTAAACTTAAAAAGTGTTGTGCTAGGGTTAAAAAATTTACCTTTAATACTGAAGCTGTGAAAGACCCAGTTATAGCTAAAGCTTACCATGATAGGTTACTTAGTCATTATCATAGTCATGGTTTGCTTAATACTGAAGTTGAGGAAGAATGGGACCATTTTAAACGGGCTTTTTTGGAAACTAACAGTACTCTTTTAGGGAAAAAGGAGCAAAGGAGGCAGAATTATTTAAGTGATAAGGCACTTGAGCTTATTTCAGAAAGAAGGAACTGCAGGAATGTCCTTAATCAGTAACCTACTAGTCCTAATAGAAAGCATTGCAAAGAACTTAATAAACGTGTGAAGGGTCAGTTAGCTACTGATAAGAATCTTTGGCTTGATGGCCTTGCTGACAAAGCTGAGGAAGCAGTTAGACAGCACAACAGCAGAGAGCTGTACCAGATAGTTAATGTTTTGTGTGGTAGAAAACGGACAGGTATACAGGGATTGAAGGATAAACAAGGCAAGGTTATAGAAGGTGAGGATTCTCTCATGGCTAGGTGGGCTGAGCATTTCAGTGATGTTCTAAACAATGTGGTTAGTTCTACTCCCATTGTTTGCAATGATGATAGATGCATTGGTGGCTTTAATGTTGGCCCTATAACACAATCTGAAGTTAGTTTGGCTATTTCTAAACTTAAACTTCATAAATCCCTAGGGGTTGATGAAATTACTACGGAAATGCTTAGAGCTGGGAATGTTTCAGTTACCATTTGGATGACTGAAATTTTGAATAACTTTTATGATAAAGGCATGGTTCCTAAAGATTTTACCAGAGCTATTATTATCCCTATTTTCAAAAAAGGTGATCGCAGTTCTTGTGATAACTATAGGGGTATCAGCCTACTCTCCGTTCCAGGTAAAGTTCTTTCCATGATTGTGCTTAATAGAATTAAGAATCTGGTTGACAGGCAATTGCGTGATGAGCAATGTGGATTCAGAAGTGGTAGGGGATGTGTAGATCAGATATTTTCACTTAGGCAGATTCTTGAGAAATGTTTAGAGTTTCAGAAACCTTTGGTTGCTAGCTTTGTTGATTTCAAAAAGGCTTTCGACTCTGTTGATCGTCATAATTTGTGGTTGATTGTGAGATCATATGGTATACCAGACAAGTTAGTTAACATAATGAAAGCTGTCTATAATAACACTGAGTCGTGTGTGAGAGTTGGTAAGGCTTGTAGCAATTGGTTTAGCATTACTTCTGGTGTTCGACAAGGGTGCATTTTGTCTCCTTTTCCCTTTAGTTTGGTTGTTGATTATGTTATGCGAAATTCAGTTCAAGGGAAAGATTTTGGCCTTAAATGGGCTGGAGATACGAAAATTTCAGATTTAGATTATGCTGATGATTTAGCCCTTTTGGCAAATGATATTGATGAGATGAACTCTTTCATTCGAACTGTTGATGAGACTGGTAGTACAGTAGGTTTGGTTATAAACAGAGAGAAAACTAAAGTGATGAAAATTGGTCAGGCAGGTTGTGATTCAGTTAATCTGAATGGTTGCAGTCTTGAGCAGGTGTCACAGTTTAATTACTTTGGGAGCTGCGTAACTGATACTGGTGATGTGCGGCATGAGATTAACAGACGAATAGGTATTGCTGCCGGGACTTTTAAGAATCTATGGAGATTGTGGGGAAATAGGCGTATACACCTTAAGACTAAAATTAGACTGTATAATAGTTTGGTTCTTTCTAGGGTTAGTTATGGTAGTGAAACTTGGACGCTATGTAAGAAAGATAACAGGAAACTAGATGCTTTTGATTCTAGATGCTTACGCAGTATCTTGGGTATTAGGTGGTTTAACTTTGTAACTAATGATGAGGTTAGGCAAAGGAGTCTGCAACCTCCTTTAAGCAGCATATTGTGCAGAGAGAGACTCCTCTGGTTTGGCCATGTTGCCCGTATGGATAGTTATAGATTGGCGAATAAGGTTATGAACAGTGTGCCTAAGAGGCCTCAGAAGGAGGGGGAGACCTAGGATGCGGTGGGCAGACAATGTCAAACAGGACCTTGTTAGAATTGGTGTACAGTGGTCGGATGCAGCAGATGTAGCTCAGGACAGATATGCTTGGAGAATTAAACTGCGCGGTCTGGTTGGACCTCCGTAGCCCATGGCTGCTTGAGGATGATGATGATGATGAGTGCTTGCCAGTACACTTCGCTAATGATGAAAGCTGAGAAGATTATCTTTAGAGGGAAGCCGATTGGTTCATCGTCTAAGATTCAATCCCCTGAACTCAGTTAATTAATAATTCGGCTGCTTTCGTAGCTGAATGCAAACTCTTGGGGGAATATAATCCATTGTGATTTTTTCCCCTCCAGTGCTTGCCAGTACACTTCGCTAATGATGAAAGCTGAGACGATTATCTTCAGAGGGAAGGCGATTGGTTCATCATCTAGGATTCAATTCCCTGAACTCAGTTAATTAATAATTCATCTGCTTTCGTAGCTGAATGCAAACTCTTGGAGGAATATAATCCATTGTGATATTTTTTTTCCTCCAGTGCGTGCCAGTACACTTCGCTAATGATGAAAGCTGAGACGATTATCTTCAGAGGGAAGCCGATTGGTTCATCATCTAAGATTCAATCCCCTGAACTCAGTTAATTAATAATTCGGCTGCTTTCGTAGCTGAATGCAAACTCTTGGGGGAATATAATCCATTGTGATTTTTTCCCCTCCAGTGCTTGCCAGTACCCTTCGCTAATGATGAAAGCTGAGACGATTATCTTCAGAGGGAAGGCGATTAGTTCATCATCGAAGATTCAATTCCCTGAACTCAGTTAATTAATAACTTGGCTGCTTTCGTAGCTGAATGCAAACTCTTGGGGGAATATAATCCATTGTGATTTTTTTCCCTCCAGTGCTTGCCAGTACACTTCGCTAATGATGAAAGCTGAGAAGATTATCTTTAGAGGGAAGCCGATTGGTTCATCATCCAAGATTCAATCCCCTGAACTCAGTTAATTAATAATTCATCTGCTTTCGTAGCTGAATGCAAACTCTTGGAGGAATATAATCCATTGTGATTTTTTTTTCCTCCAGTGCGTGCCAGTACACTTCGCTAATGATGAAAGCTGAGACGATTATCTTCAGAGGGAAGGCGATTGGTTCATCATCTAAGATTCAATCCCCTGAACTCAGTTAATTAATAACTTGGCTGCTTTCGTAGCTGAATGCACACTCTTGGGGGAATATAATCCATTGTGATTTTTTTCCCTCCAGTGCTTGCCAGTACACTTCGCTAATGATGAAAGCTGAGACGATTATCTTCAGAGGAAAGGCGATTGGTTCATCATCTAAGATTCAATCCCCTGAACTCAGTTAATTAATAACTTGGCTGCTTTCGTAGCTGAATGCAAACTCTTGGGGGAATATAATCCATTGTGATTTTTTTCCCTCCAGTGCTTGCCAGTACACTTCGCTAATGATGAAAGCTGAGAAGATTATCTTTAGAGGGAAGCCGATTGGTTCATCATCTAAGATTCAATCCCCTGAACTCGGTTGATTAATAATTCATCTGCTTTCGTAGCTGAATGCAAACTCTTGGAGGAATATAATCCATTGTGATTTTTTTTCCTCCAGTGCGTGCCAGTACACTTCGCTAATGATGAAAGCTGAGACGATTATCTTCAGAGGGATGCCCGGATCTGGAAAAAAATCTGATGAAAGGGGGAGGCAACAGACTGGAATCCAATGCACTGTAATATTTCTCCATCTTTTTCGCAGTTCTTTAAAACTTTCTTGAAAAATGCATCAGATATAAATAACTTTTCGCCTCTATTACTCTTACCAGCACACTGAAGGGGGAGGGATCCCTTCAACATATTGTTCCAATTTTCATTTCATCTCTATAAATATTAAGTGAATGGTGAGCCAAATTATAAGACTCGTAATTTCTACAAATAAGTATTTTACAGAATAATAAAATTAAATAAATTATAATGAGATTCAGATCTCTCTATTTTCAAGAATATTCGTTGGGAATTTAAAGAGCTATGAAATCGACCCAACGTCTGTTTTGCCTTTACTCTTGGGGCGGGGGTGGCTCAGTCGGTAGCGCGCCAGGCTCGTAATCTGTAGTTCCCAGGTTCGAGTCCCAGCTGGGTCAGCGTTGAGATTTATCTCCGCAAAATTCCCCGCCGTGCCCACGGTCAATAGGGGACACCGATGGAAAGACACCGATTGGAAAGGCCGCCGTCCGTCGGATGGGACGTTAAGCCGTGGCCCCGTGTGCGGGAGAGCCATACCCTGTGCACGTTAAAGAACACGCTGGATGGCCTTGACGGGAGGCTACCATCTGTCTCCCAACAGCTTGTTCCAGTGGGTCCCCTCCCCCAACCTTCTCTGAGCCTCCGGGATCCATGTGACCTGGCCATTTAGCCCATTGTGTGACAAAAAGTGCCGCTCAGGGGTAAAACAACCCAACCCTTTACTCTTACTATTGAATTTACTGCTACTACTGAAAACAGCAAGTTAGTCCTAAGAAACTTAGGCAAAACTGACAATTATTCAAAGAATTATTTGAGAAAATTCTAAAACTTATCTTATTAGTTTGAAATAAATATTTTAAAAAACATTTCAATTCACTTTTTAAGTAATTTTTTATTACAGATATCGCTGTTATGCACTAATCAAAACTTCTATAACTTTTTGAACAATATCCATTCAGTACTTAAAATCGCGATTTACAGACATTTAAATGAGATTTTAATTTATGAAGTCATATTTTCTCGCAAAATGCTTATTTGTTGAAGGGGCGGGGGTGGCTCAGGGGTCAGCGCGTCAGGTTCGTAATATATACAGTTCTCCGTAATGTTAGGTTCGAGTCCCAGCTGGACAAGCATTGAGATTTTTTTCCGTAAACTTCCCGCCCTATCCCCGGTCAGTATGGGACACCGATGGACATGGAAAGGCTGTGGTCCGTCGGATGGGATGTTAAGCCGCGGCTCCTTGTGCGGGAAAACTATACACTGTGCACGTTAAAGAATGCACTGGATGGCCTTGGACGGTAGGTTACCATCTGTCTCCCAACATCTGTTACAGTGGATACCCTCCCCCCAACCTTCTAGGAGCCCACGGGGTATTTGTGACTGAGCCATATTGTGCAAAATAGGGTCTCTGAGGTAGAACTCAACTCGAGCGGACAAATCCTTTTTTAGACCGGAGTTGTTTACAAGTCTGTATATACATGTTCACAATTTTATTTATTTTTTCATAAAGCGGCTACGAGAAAATGGTTCCTGAGAATCGCTGCTTAAATACTGTTTGGTAAAATTCCCGTTTGGAGAAAAATTTCGTAATATACTTTTTCTGAACATAAAAATGACAAACGCACATGGTGCGCAAACATTAAAATACAACCCCATTATATGTCAATAGGAAACTAACTACGAAACTTTAACTTCTAAAATAAGCCTTTTATGTTAAAATGAGTGAAACTGAATTAACGATCTCCAACAAACTATCCAAATTTCAAATTTTAGCAATATTCGATAGGTATTTAAAGAGTTACGGAAGTTTGATTTATAACAAGATCGCGCCTCAAAAGTAAAACCTAAATAAGAATTGTTTCTGTTTAATGAAATAAGTGTATGTTTTAGATGTTTGTGTTGATAATTCTTTCAATATTCTTCAAAGTTGTGTTAGTTTCACAAAAATGCACTACTGATGTTAAATATTCCAGCTCCCATAACTTTTTAAATTAATATTATTGCTGAAAATCGAGTTTCATATAGATTTGATTGAGATAGTTAATTTATTTTCAGTCGCGATTGGCTACTGATCTGAGAGACCTGGGTTCGAGTCCCGGGTAAGGTATGGCTGTTTGTGTCGTTTTTCTGCTGAGGTCTTGCCATCCTCTCAGACCTTCTACTACGGCATATAAACTGACAGGCTCCTGTCAGACAACTGTGACAAGCAGCTGCTTGAGGGGGATTTATTTATTTATTTACCATAAAAAAAAAGGCTTAGGTCGATGTATAGGTTACGGTCCTCAGCTAACAGATGGCACTACTCAAATGGCGTGTGACGTCGGAATGTAAAGTAAAACTTTCAACTATTAATAAGTTAGCTAATAAATATTTAAATAACTTGGGACTAACTCAAAAGAAATCGGCGAAATATAAATGAAAAAATTAATTTCAAGAAATTGGAAGTACCATCCTCTCAGATCTCCTACTGTGGCATATAAACTGACAGGCTCCTGTCAGACCTCTGTGGCAAGCAGCTGCTTGAGTGGGTATTTATTTTATACCAGTGAAAATAACCACATGTCAATCTGCGCTCTAATTTCAAAGTACCACACCAAATTTGGGACCGAAAATTGGGGAGATCGAGAGACTAATTGCACATTCATTAGGGAAATTTATATTTAAGAAACCATTTGTCCACAATTGACATTAATGAAAATGTTAAAAAAATTTTTTGGAAATCTCGTACTTTGAAACATTTTAGCTAATCTTGGCTACAAATATTGGATGCTCGCTTTCAAAGAGAAAATTTTTACTTTCGGCTTTTAACATCTTCTAACATCAGAGTTGGGTTGTTTTACCTCTGAGCGGCACTTTTTTGCACACCGTGGGCTAAATGGCCAGGTCACAAGGACGCCGAAGGCTCAGAGAAGGTTGGGAGAGGGGACCCACTGGAACAGCTGTTGGGAGACAGATGGTGGTCTCCCGTCAAGGCCATCCAGCGTGTTCTTTTACGTGCACAGGGTATGGCTCTCCCGCACACGGGGCCACGCCTTAACGTCCCATCCGACGGACGGCGCCTTTTCCAAGCCCATCGGTGTCCCCTACTGACCGTGGGCAGGGCGGGGAATTTTTCGGAGATAAATCTCAACGCTGACCCAGCTGGGACTCGAACTTGGGAACTACAGATTACGAGCCTGGCGCGCTACCGACTGAGCCACCCCCGCCCCTCTAACATCAGAATTTCAAAGTGTATGAGAATTGGAGGAAACTGAAAAAAAGTGTACTTTACTCTTACTAATAAAAGACAGAGCAAATCATTATAGCCAAATGTACATGGCACTGTAAGCCAAAATTTCGACCATAAAATATATCGTTTGCAATATTAATCTCTAAATGGTAGCTAGGTAGTCACTGGAAGGAGAGCTATGCACCAATCCCCTGAGATGATGCATAGAACCGGCCAGGCCCAGCACCTAATGTCCGGCCCCGTCTTCTCGTGGTGTAGACCGTTAGTACCTTTCAAAAGAGATACTCTCTTGTGGAAGTGAACGGAAGGGAAGGCTGCCAGATTAGTGTGGCCTACTGATCTGGACAACTATAGCTAATTTTCGTTTTTTTCTTCCCTGCAGAGGAGTGGTCAACCACACAGGGTCCTGGTGCTGACCATATAAACCTATTGGACTAAAATAAGGCTCTGAGTTTAATTATGGATCTTGAATTTTCTGCACTGGTGGGCTTATGTGGATGGAAAATCTTCCGCTGTGTTTTCTGTTTGTGGGTTGACAGCCCCAAGTGAATAGATTCACAGGATATGTTTATCAGCTGGTGGATAATCCTGAGCAGAGGTCATCGCAGGCACCTGAACTCTTTGCTTCTATTGGCATCGTCAAATTCTACATTGGAGGAAGTCTTCCAGTGTAGATGGCTTCAGCCTTTAGTGGTGGGGGAACGGGTCTTTGCCCCATGTCTGCGATTAGGGGGCTGTTTGATATTATCGGCATTCCCTCTCTCAATAAACATAGTTTCTTTAAACATCCCACTAACCATTTTCTCTCCATAGGTAGTTGAAATGTGAGGAATCTGCACAGAGCTTTTTCTCTTGATGTCTTCACACATGAATTCCACCATTATAATTTAGATATTCTCGGCTTGCAAGAGACCAGATGGACAGATAAAGGTCAGATTCTTAAAAATAATCTTAAATTTCTCTTTTCAGGGAGGGACGACAACAAGCATCACCAAGGAGTGGGTCTGCTTCTCAGCAGACACGCTAGTGATGCTCTTCTAGGATATGAGTGCATTGATGAAAGGTTTCTTACAGCAAAATTTCAGACAAGCATTAAAGACTTGAATGTTATCTGCTGTTATGCCCCCACTGAGGATGCCGATGAGGATGAGAAGGATAGGTTTTATGAACAACTTCAGGATATTTTGAATTCTGTCAAGAAAGGAGATATTACCCTTGTTCTTGGTGACTTCAATGCCAAAGTTGGTACTGACTCTGACCTTTGGGGAGGAGTAATAGGCCCTTTTGGTATTGGTAGCTGCAATGGCAATGGGCAACGTCTCCTACAGGTAAGTAAACTTAATGGATTCAGAATAACTAACACTTATTACAAACACCGCGACATACATAAGTACACATGGGTTTCACCTGATGTGCTGCATAAGAATAAGATTGATTACATATTAATTAACAGCAAATGGGCTAGTTCTGTTAAAAATACCAGGGCATATAGGGGAGCTGAAATTGGATCTGACCATTACCTTGTTAAAAGTGTCTTGCAACTTAAACTTAAAAAGTGTTGTGCTAGGGTTAAAATTTTTACTTTTAATACTGAAGCTCTGAAAGACCCAGTTATAGCTAAAGCTTACCATGATAGGTTACTTAGTCATTATGAGAGTCATGGTATGCTTACTACTGAAGTTGAGGAAGAATGGGAACAGGCATTTTTGGACACTTACAGTACTCTTTTAGGAAAAAAGGAGCAGAAGAGACAGAATTATCTGAGTGATAAGGCACTTCAGCTTATTTCGGAAAGAAAGAACTGCAGGAATGTCCTTAATCAATACCCTACTAGTACTAATAGAAAGCATTACAGAGAACTTAATAAACGTGTAAAAGATCAATTAGCTGCTGATAAGAATCTGTGGCTTGATGGTTTGGCTGACAAAGCCGAGAAATCCTTGTTATCCTTGTTGAATATATTGTATATTGTAATCCTTGTTGAATATATTGTATAGAAATCCTTGCCGAGAAATCCTGTTGTCCTGTGTTAGACAGCACAACAGCAGAGAGCTGTACCAGATAGTTAATGTTTTGTGTGGTAGAAAACGGACAGGCATACAAGGATTGAAGGATAAACAAGGTAAGGTTATAGAAGGTGAGGATTCTATCATGGCTAGGTGGGCTGAGCATTTCAGTGATATTCTGAACAATGTTTGCAATGTTTTTCCCATTGTTTGCAATGATGATAGATGCATTGGTGGCTTTAATGTTGGCCCTATAACACAATCTGAAGTTATTTTGGATATTTCTAAACTTAAACTTCATAAATCCCCAGGGGTAGATGAAATGTTTAGAGAATTGCTTAGAGCTGGGAATGTTTCAGTTACCACTTGGATGACTGAAATTCTGATTATCTTTTATGATAAAGGTCCTAAGGATTTTACCAGAGCTATTGTTATCCCTATTTTCAAAAAAGGTGATCGCAGTTCTTGTGATCGTATAGTGGTATCAGCCTGCTCTCTGTTCCAGGTAAAGTTCTTTGCATGATTGTGCTTAATAGAATTAAGAATCTGGTTGACAGTCAATTGCGTGATGAGCAATGTGGATTCAGAAGTGGAAGGGGATGTGTGGATCAGATATTTTCACTTAGGCAGATTCTTGAGAAATGTTTAGAGTTTCAGAAACCTTTGGTTGCTAGCTTTGTTGATTTCAAAAAGGCTTTCGACTCTGTTGATCGTCATAATTTGTGGTTGATTGTGAAATCATATGGTATACCAGACAAGTTAATTAACATAATGAAAGCTCTCTATAATAACACTGAGTCGTATGTGAGAGTTTGTAAGGCTTGTAGCAATTGGTTTAGCATTACTTCTGGTGTTTCGACAAGGGTGCATTTTGTCTCCTTTTCTCTTTAGCTTGGTTATTGATTATGTTATGCGAAATTCACTTCAAGGGAAAGATTTTGGCCTTAAATGGACCGGAGATACAAAAATTTCTCATTTAGATTATGCTGATGATTTAGCCCTTTTGGCAAATGATGTTGATGAGATGAACTCTTTCATTCGAGCTGTTGATGAGACTGGTAGTAGATGAAGTTTGGTTATAAACAGAGGGAATACTAAAGTGATGAAAATTGGTTAGGCAGGTTGTGATTCAGTTAATCTGAATGGTTGCACTCTTGAGCAGCTGTCACAGTTTAATTATCTTGGGAGCTATGTAACAGATAATGGTGATGTGCGGCATGAGATTAACAGACGAATAGGGATTGCTGCCGGGACTTTTAAGAATCTATGGAGAGTGTGGAGAAATAGGCGTATACACCTAAAGACTAAAATAGACTGTATAATAGTTTGGTTCTTTCTAGGGTTAGTTATGGTAGTGAAACTTGGACACTTCGTAAGCAAGATAACAGGAAACTAGATGCTTTTGATTCCAGATGCTTATGCAGTATCTTGGGCATTAGATGGTTCAACTTTGTAACTAATGATGAGGTTAGGCAAAGGAGTCGGCAACCTCCTTTAAGCAGCATATTGTGCAGAGAGAGACTCCGTTGGTTTGGCCATGTTGCCCGTATGAATAATTATAGATTGGCGAATAGGGTTATAAACATTGTGCCTAAAGGCCTCAAAAAGAAGGAGACCTAGGATGCGGTGGGCAGACAATGTCAAACAGGACCTTGTTAGAATTGATGTACAGTGGCCAGATGCAGTAGATGTAGCTCAGGATAGACTTGCTTGGAGAACTAAATTGCACGGTCTGGTTGGACCTCCGTAGCACATGGCTGCTTGAGGATGATGATGATGACGATGATGAATATTAATTAATATTTATGGAATATATATTATAATTAGAGATTAGAATTAGAATAGATATTATAATTAGAGAACGCTGTAGAAAGTTTTTATTTTCCGTCTTTTGTGTGTTAGAAAACGGATAGGTAAACGGCGATTGAAAAATAAACAAGGTTATTGAAGGAGGATTCTGTCATGGTTAGGTGGGATGAGCATTTCAGTGATGTTCTAAACAATGCGGTTAATTCTACTCCCATTGTTTGTAATAAATGATAGATGTATTACTGTCTTTAACGTTGGCATTATTTCACAGGCTGAATTATTTTGGCTGGTGACTATGTAATGAAATGCCTGCCGATTTAAAGGTGTGAAACGACAGTAGCGCTAGTAACATATTTGGGTTCCGCTGTTTTGCTTGCTTCGTAGCAGTATAGGTTATACGCTGTTTACCGCTAGTTTCAAAATTGGATTCTGATACGGATTTGTTCATATGCAATTTATTTATTGTTATATCTACTTTCTTCAGACTTTAACTAGAAGTCTGAACGATAATGCAGTATTGTGTAATGTTTTGCAGAAGCGAAACTTATGAAACAAAATTTGGTTTCTATCGAAAATCTTGCAAATTGGATCTGCGAAACAGGTAGCTACAGTAATTAGTCATCAACGTAACTTTCACATGAATAATTAGAATAAATTTCGGAGATCACTTTTCAATAAATAACATTTTGCAATTCCTTGCTTTACAATTCCTGCGAAAGTTATTCCCATTGTCAAAAAGATTAATATCTTTAAAATATACAGAACTGAGTTACACTGTCCTAACAAAATATTTGAGAATTTCCGTATTATGAAAATAGGAATCTAACTTCGAAGCTTTATAATTTCTAAAATATTCATTTAATGAAAAAATGTAACTGAAAATAAATTAAAGATATAAATTTCGATTTTTCAACAGCATTCGTCTAGTATTTAAGGAATTACGGAAGCAAGAATATTTTACAACAGTAATGGGTCATAAGAATTTATCTCAGATCTTAATTAAAACTTAAGAATTTTTTCAATCAATAAAATATAAATTCTAGAAGTTACGTAATGATCATTTCGGTGTTAGATAATTATGAATGATTTTTATAAGACAAGATAATTTAATATTAAATTTTCCAGCTTCCATAAATATTTAAATACTTAACGAAAATGGATGGTAATCAAATTTATTTAAATCTCGATTTATCTTTAACTTCAGTTTTCATTAAATGCATCAAGTGCTTATATGTAACGGGCGGGGATGGCTCAGTCGGTAGAGCGCCAGGCTCGTTATCTGTAGTTCCCAAGTTCGAGTCCCAGCTGGGTCAGCGTTGAGATTTATCTCCGCAAAATTCCCTGCCCTACCCACGGTCAGTAGGGGACACCGATGGGCTTGGAAAGGCCGCCGTCCGTCGGATGGGACGTTAAGCTGTGTGCGGGAGAGACATACCCTGTGCACGTTAAAAACACGCTGGATGGCCGTGACGGGAGGCTACCATCTGTCTCCCAACAGCTGTTCCAGTGGGTCCCCTCCCCCAACCTTCTCTGAGCCTTCGGGGTCCATGTGACCTGGCCATTTAGCCTATGGTTGCAAAAAAGTGCCGCTCAGAGGTAAAACAACCCAACGCAAAATTCCCCGCCCTGCCCATGGTCAGTAGGGGACACCGATGGGCTTGGAAAGGCTGCCGTCCGTCGGATGGGACGTTAAGCCGTGGCCCCGTGTGCGGGAGAGCCATAACCTGTGCACGTTAAAGAACACGCTGGATGGCCTTGACGGGAGGCTACCATCTGTCTCCCAACAGCTGTTCCAGTGGGTCCCCTCCCCCAACTTTCTCTGAGCCTTAGGGGTCCATGTGACCTGGGCCATTTAGCCCATGGTGTGCAAAAAAGTGCCGCTCAGAGGTAAAATAACAACGAAAGAAGCTTACATGTAAAATCGGAGTTTGTGTTTATCGTCCACAGATAAAAGCAACATCCTGACAATTTAGTGACAAGTACTTTTTCACCAAACACGAGGTGCTTGAAAAGAATTTAGCCCTCACGGGTCTACAATTACCAGTCTACAATATTTAACTTCATCACATTTCTCTATTAAATGCATGTTTTAGATGTTATAGAGCAGGTTGGGTTGTTTTACCTCTGAGCGGCACTTTTTTGCACTCCATGGGTTAAATGGCCAAGTCACAAGGACCCCGAAGGCTCAGAGAAGGTTGGGGGAGGAGACCCACTGGAACAGCTTTTGGGAGGCAGATGGTAGCCTCCCGTC
Organism: Ryuthela nishihirai; assembly: GCA_038380435.1. NCBI lineage: Eukaryota > Metazoa > Arthropoda > Arachnida > Araneae > Heptathelidae > Ryuthela > Ryuthela nishihirai. The sequence continues at coordinate 28,512 of JAWZYU010000816.1, forward strand.
AAGGCCATCCAGCGTGTTCTTTAACGTGCACAGGGTATGGCTCTCCCGCACACGGGGCCACGCCTTAACGTCCCATCCGACGAACGGCGGCCTTTCCAAGCGCATCGGTGTCCCCTACTGACCGTGGGCAGGGCGGGGAATTTTGCGGAGATAAATCTCAACGCTGACCCAGCTGGGACTCGAACTTGGGAACTACAGATTACGAGCCTGGCGCGATACCGACTGAGCCACCCCTGCCCCAATTTTAATTGGAAATAACTTTTATTAATGAGAAAGTGATGGATGATCAGTAGTAAGAGTTACTTTTTAATTTGAAATAAGCTATTTACTGCAATTATCAATAAATAACAAAGCACATTTAGCTCGAATAAGGCATGGCATGTTCTGCATTTATGGAGGATATGCGAACTGCTTGTTCTGTTTTTGCATTTGCTGTCAGCAGCCCATTCTTCTTGTATTGATTTCACCGATGATTTAGCAACATTAAATATCATATGCATTCTGTGTTGTAAACGACAGTGCATTCGTATTTGAAATTAGTAACCCTTCAAGAGCGCTATCCCTTTCGGCTGTTGCACTCGCACCACCTTCGCGGCGGCTCTAGCGCGAAGATGGTGCGAGAGGATATATTTATGCCTGCTATATTTATTTTCTGGGGCTCACAGGCAACTCGCATGCTCTATGGTTTCGATGAATTTGGCCCGAGGATCAAATGGGCCCATTGTATTCTCCTCATCAATAGTGTAGTTTGACACCTATGTTCTGGTTAAAAAAATCGGTTATTATCTAAACGAATATAGCATTTAAATATAATGACAGCAAATACTATACAAATTGTTCACCTGTAGCATGAACATGAGACAAATTATATAATTTAAACTTCCGTTTGGGCATTATAACTGCAGCTGTACAATATATAATATACAGAGTAATTATGAAGTAGCTGTACAATTTCAAACATATGAAACCACTTTATTTTTCAGATGTAAGATTTGGGTTTACCTCTGAGCAGCACTTTTTTGTACGCAGTGGAATAAATGCCCAGGTCACAAATCTGGGTATCCACTGGACAGCTAATAGGACACGATACTACAGCTTAATATCCCATCCGACGGACGACGGCATTTCCAAGCTCACAAGTGACCCTGCTTCTCACCAAGAGCAGAGCGGAAATAAATCTCAACAGTGGCACGAGTAGGACTCGAACCTGGGAGCCTTGAATTCGAGTAGGACTCAATTATGAGCCTTGAATTCTATTGGCTGAAGACTCCCACCAATTTTTTTAAAGCATGGGATCCTAACAGCTGACCAATGGAAAGGTGTAGCTAGAAAGGTTTCTTGGGGGCGCAGGTTGTTGACGTACAGTGTAATCTCGATAACCCAATTGTTTTAACCGGTCAAAATCTGTTGAACGTCGAGTTATATGCAAATTATTCATATCCTTAATAGAGAAGTCCATCCTTACAACGTAGAGATGGGTTGGGTTGTTTTACCTCTGAGCGGCACTTTTTTGCACACCATGGGCTAAATGGCCAGGTCACATGGACCCCGAAGGCTCAGAGAAGGTTGGGGGAGGGGACCCACTGGAACAGCTGTTGGGAGACAGATGGTAGCCTCCCGTCAAGGCCATCCAGCGTGTTCTTTAACGTGCACAGGGTATGGCTCTCCCTCACACGGGGCCACGGCTTAACGTTCCATCCGACGGACGGCGGCCTTTCCAATCCCATCGGTGTCCCCTACTGACCGTGGGCAGGGCGGAGAATTTTGCGGAGATAAATGTTAACGCTAACCCAGCTGAGACTCGAACCTGGGAACTACAGATTACGAGCCTGGCGCGCTACCGACTGAGCCACCCCCGTTCCTGCTACCATCTGTCTCCCAACAGCTGTTCCAGTGGGTACCTTTCTCCAACATTCTCTGAGCCTTCGGGGTCCATGTGACCTGGCCATTTAGCCCACTGTGTGCAAAACTGAAGTGCCGCTCAGAGGAAAAACAACCCAACCCACTAGTGTTCTTCAGTGATAATATTTGTGTATGCATCTCTTGTGCAGTTGAAGGTGTACCATACTATTTTGAATACAAGTAGCGACACGATCATTATTTAGTATGGATGCACTCTCTATATCTTTCAACAAATCAGTTGCACAAGTAGAGAAGTGTTTATTAAAGAAATTAAAAAGGGTTTTCCTCATTCATAGCTTTTCACACGTACTACTCCAAAAGATAGGTGACGGCAGCGCCCCCATAAATGTCGGACACTTTTCTAGGGATCACTTCCGACTCACTGCAGCTAGGAACCCCTTCTGTTACCCCAAGAGGGACCACCCCAGCATATTTTGGACCCATTACTCAAGTAGCCGTGCAAATATGGGATAACTGCCACCGATGACGTCACAATGTGTTCCTCTGTCAGCCCGCCTGGAATTGCGATTATTTTGTGTGATATATTGAAGTTCTCACATGTTCAAATTAAAACTAGTCATTTGAGGTGTCCATTATAAAAATAAACGTTTTAAATACGGTTTAATTTTTTTTTTTTACTTAAGCCGATTTGACTTTATAAATCATCTGTGAAATGTTTGAAACAACCTCCACTTGGGACTCGAACCTGAGAACTGGCGCGCTATCGACTGAACCACCCTCTCCCCAATTATTTGAGTGCAGTTAATTGGTTGCCAGGTTGCTAACCTGAGGTTCAAAAGTTTACATTTCAACTGTGCCAGCTTTGAGATTTTCCTCTGCAGCCTGTACCTCTGCTCACTCTAAGCTATCGTGCATCAGACAGAAAGTTAACATGGCAGCGTGTATTAAGAGAGCCTTCACTGCTTCAAATTTCTTTCTGGATCGTCTTGATGAGAAGTTCCAGATTGTCACTAACAGGGCGCAGTTCTTACGATCTAGAATCATAACAGTGCACATTCGGTTCCTGTTTTCTCCTCTTTCGTCTCATTTCCTCCTCTTCTGGGATTCGCCACGTTGGGAAAGCAGCCATCAACCGGTTTACAAAGACGCTTATGCATTGGTTGACATATCAAATTGGGGAGGGGGTGGCTCAGTCGGTAGCGCGTCAGGCTCATAATCTGTAGTTCCCAGGTTCGAGTCCCAGCTGGGTCAGCGTTGAGATTTATCTCCGCAAAATTTCCCCTCCCTGCCCACGGTCAGTAGGGGACACCGATGGGCTTGGAAAGGCCGCCGTCCGTCGGATGGGACGTTAAACCGTGGCCCCGTGTGCGGGAGAGCCATACCCTGTGCACGTTAAAGAACACGCTGGATGGCCTTGACGGGAGGCTACCATCTGTCTCCCAACAGCTGTTCCAGTGGGTCCCCTCCCCCAACCTTCTCTGATCCTTCGGGGTCCATGTGACCTGGCCATTTAGCCCGTGGTGTGCAAAAAAGTGCCGCTCAGAGGTAAAACAAACCAACCCAACCCTCTGCAGCCTGTACCTCTGCTCAATCTAAGCTATCGTGCATCAGACTGAAAGTTAACATGGCAGCTTGTATTAAGAGAGCCTTCACTGCTTCAAATTTCCTTCTGGATCGTCTTGATGAGAAGTTCCAGATTGTCACTAACAGGGCGCAGTCCTTACGATCTAGAATCATAACAGTGCACATTCGGTTCCTGTTTTCTCCTCTTTCGTCTCATTTCCTACTCTTCTGGGATTCGCCACGTTGGGGAAAGCAGCCATCAACCGGTTTGCAAAGACGCTTATGCATTGGTTGACATATCAAATTGGGGCGGGGGTGGCTCAGTCGATAGCGCGCCACACTTGTAATCTGCAGTTCCCAGGTTCGAGTCCCAGCTGCGCCAGCTTTGAGATTTCAAACCCGCAAAACACGCGCTTTCCCACGGTCAGTAGCAACACCAACGTGTTTGGAAGGGCCTCCGTCCTTCTGATGTGATGTTAAACTGTGGCCCCGTGTGAGTGGGGATCCTGTGCGCGTCCTTGTGGCCTGGCCATTTAGCACACTGTTTATAAAACATGCTGCTCAGAAATAAAATCAACCTATCCAAAATTTCAGCAATGACTTCATTTATTGCAGAATCACATATTCTTGATGTAAAAGAATGTGCATGATGTTTTCGATTGAAGATTACAAACAAATCCCTAAGTGCCTCAAATTTCTTGGAAAGGCCGCCGTCCGTCGGATGGGACGTTAAGCCGTGGCCCCGTGTGTGCGGGAGAGCCATACCCTGTGCACGTTAAAGAACACGCTGGATGGCCTTGACGGGAGGCTACCATCTGTCTCCCAACAGCTGTTCTAGTGGGTCCCCTCCCCCAACCTTCTCTGAGCCTTCGGGGGTCCATGTGACCTGGCCATTTAGCCCATGGTGTGCAAAAAAGGTGCCGCTCAGAGGTAAAACAACCCAACCCAAGCCTCAAATAGATCCATTTTGCCACCTACGCACCGATCGTTTGGACCATTGTAGCCTATTCATTTTAAACTGCTACAGAAAAATACTGTGTATGACAGATTCAAATTTTTAAAGTCTGGTTGGTTCTCCAACCAATCGTCTATGAAATAGTTTCAAAACAATTTTAACAACGGTAAGCATTACAAAATCAACGCTGATGTATCATCGTATTAGATGTATAAAAATCTCTTTATATCAAAAATATTATTTTTCAGCGATATTAAACGTATTAGGTCTAAGGTTGTTGTTTTTTATGCAATTACTCTACTCTGTAGGAAGCGTAGGCCTTAATATAATCATTGTTTATTGGATTTGAGAATTAAGAGTAGATTTAAGCTAGCAACTCGTACGTTAACAACTGAGTGGAACTAGAGAACAAACACTGTTAGTCCTTTTTATTGCTCCTCACAACTTAAATTCTCTGTAGACTTGGGCATTTCTGCATTATTATAGGTTGAACTGTATGCTATCAGCTCCCTCCAACGACCATTTTTGAGCCAGCCTTTTGCCAAAATCAGAGTATCCAAAGCCTTCATATCCTAATGGTCCCCAATACTCGGTAGTGAGAGCAAAACTGTCATTTTGTGCCCAGCAGCTTGAGACATCAAACGTGTGTCAAGCCTACTCACCAGTCATACACTTGAAAGCAGGTGAGCTCACTGTTAATTATATAAATATTATTCCTTGACGTACTCTACTAATTTTTATTAATATTTCACTATTGTTTTTGAATATTTATTATGTCCTTGGCATAGTACACCTCAAATTTAGATCATTTTACTTTAAAGGAATTAGAATAATTTATATACAGAGATTATTTCTAGTACTTTTGTCGCTTGACGTTTGAAAGAACTCAATCCTGTTAAAGCTTGGATTTGGGTTCGGTTGTTTTATCTCTGAGCGGTACTTTTTTGCACACCATGGGCTAAATGGCCAGGTCACATGGACCCCGAAGGCTCAGAAAAGGTTGGGGGAGGGGACCCACTGGAACAGCTGTTGGGAGACAGATGGTAGTCTCCCGTCAAGGATATCCATCGTGTTCTTTAACGTGCACAGGGAATGGCTTTCCCGTACCCGGGGCCACGGCTTAACGTCCCATCCGATGGACGGTGGTCTTTCCAAGCCCATCGGTGTCCCCTACTGACCGTGGGCAGGGCGGGGAATTTTTTGACGAGATAAATCTCAACGCTGACCCAGCTGGGACTCGAACCTGGGAACTACAGATTACGAGCCTGGCGCGCTACCGTTTGAGCCACCCCCGCCCCATTTAAAGCTTGGATGTCACGCCACTGTTTAACTGACAATGGTTTCCGCTTTTTGGAATAAATTCTCCCCTTGAAAGAAAATTATTTTTATGATGATAATAATTCGGGCTCTTGGAGATTTTAAGACTGTAGTAGGCTTCAGTTTTCTTTAAATTTGGCCTTTGCCCTTTGAAAGCAAACAATTTATTTTATTAACATTTAAGACGATAAAAAAATATTTTATGAATAAGTTTTTTGGTAAAATCGCGCGTAGCTCTTTTTCGTATCAACCAGCTACATTATTTCTTGTATCTAGGGGGCAAAAATTCCCCGCAAAAATTCTATAGGGGTATCAGCCTACTCTCTGTTCCAGGTAAAGTTCTTTCCATGATTGTGCTTAATATAATTAAGAATCTGGTTGACAATCAATTGCGTGATGAGCAATGTGGATTCAGAAGTGGTAGGGGATGTGTAGATCAGATATTTTCACTTAGGCAGATTCTTGAGAAATGTTTAGAGTTTCAGAAACCTTTGGTTGCTAGCTTTGTTGATTTCAAAAAGGCTTTCGACTCTGTTGATCGTCATAATTTGTGGTTGATTGTGAGATCATATGGTATACCAGACAAGTTAGTGAACATTATGAAAGCTCTCTATAATAACACTGAGTCGTGTGTGTGAGTTGGTAAGGCTTGTAGCAATTGGTTTAGCATTACTTCTGGTGTTCGACAAGGGTGCATTTTGTCTCTTTTTCTCTTTAGTTTTGTTATTGATTATGTTATGCGATATTCACTTCAAGGGAAAGATTTGGCCTTAAATGGACTGGAGATACGAACATTTCTGATTTAGATTATTGATCATGATTTAGCCCTTTTGGCAAATGATGTTGATGAGATGAACTCTTTCATTCGAGCTGTTGATGAGACTGGTAGTAGAGTAGGTTTGGTTATAAACAGAGAGAAAACTAAAGTGATGAAAATTGGTCAGGCAGGCTGTGATTCAGTTAATCTGAATGGTTCCAGTCTTGAGCAGGTGTCAGTTTAATTATCTTGGGAGCTATGTAACAGATAATGGTGATGTGCGGCATGAGATTAACAGACGAATAGGGATTGCTGCCGGGACTTTTAAGAATCTATGGAGAGTGTGGAGAAATAGGCGTATACACCTGAAGACTAAAATTAGACCGTATAATAGTTTGGTTCTTTCTAGGGTTAGTTATGATAGTGAAACTTGGACACTTTGTAAACAAGATTACAGGTATTAGGTGGCATTAGGTGGATAACAGGCATTAACAAGGATTTAACAAGATAACAGGCATTAGGTGGTTCAACTTTGTAACTAATGATCAGGTTAGGCAAAGGAGTTTGCAACCTCCTTTAAGCAGCATATTGTGCAGAGAGAGACTCCGTTGGTTTGGCCATGTTGCCCGTATGAATAATTATAGATTGGCGAATAGGGTTATGAACAGTGTGCCTAAAGGCCTCAGAAAGAAGGGGAGACTTAGGATGCGGTGGGCAGACAATGTCAAACAGGACCTTGTTAGAATTGGTGTGCAGTGGCCAGATGCAGTAGATGTAGCTCAGGATAGACTTGCTTGGAGAAGTAAATTGCACGGTCTGGTTGGACCTCCGTAGCCCATGTCTGCTTGAGGAGGAGGAGGATGATGATGATGATTAAGCTACCGTGTGCAAAAATCTACTGCTCGGATTTAACACAAACCAATCCTGTGTGTAGGTCAGCGATGCACTGTTCACGTTAATTCTAATGAAATTTTAAACAGCTAAGCATCTAAAGAATATGCTAGATTCTTTCACGGGATGCTCCCATCTGTCTATTAACAGTTTTTGCAGTGGATTACTTTTCCCAACTCTCTCTGAGCGTGAACCCTGGGGCCCGTGTGACCTGGCCATTTAGCACATTGTGTGCAAAAAAAAAGCCGCTTAGAGGTAAACCAAACAGCTGCGAAAAAATGGTAAGATAATTGCGAATAACAAGAATGGAAATGCAATAGTAATAAATTTTCACTTCAATCATATTTACGAAATTTCTCTGAAGAGAACTTTTAAATATCTCCCTTCTTATTGGTTGACGATGCAGTAACTTTATTGTGCTCTGGTAACATTTCTTGTACTGCCTTTCGACTGAATTTCAATTCTCTATGGTTTATCTGAGTCGCAGGGGGCGGGGGTGGCTCAGTCGGTAGCGCGCCAGGCTCGTAATCTGTAGTTCCCAGGTTCGAGTCCCAGCTGGGTCAGCGTTGAGATTTATCTCCACAAAATTGCCTGCCCTGTCCACGGTCAGTAGGGGACACCGATTGGCTTGGAAAGGCCGCCGTCCGTCGGATGGGATGTTAAGCCGTGGCTCCGTGTGTGGGAGAGCCATACCCTGTGCACGTTAAAGAACACGCTGGATGGCTTTGACGGGAGGCTACCATCTGTCTCCCAACAGCTGTTCCAGTGGGTCCCCTCCCCCAACCTTCTCTGAGCCTTCGGGGTCCATGTGACCTGGCCATTTAGCCCATGGTGTGCAAAAAAGTGCCGCTCAGAGGTAAAACAACCCAACCCCTCCCCCAACCTTCTCTGAGTCTACGGGATCCATGTGACCTGGCCATTTAGCCCATGGTGTTCAAAAAAAATGCCGCTCAGAGGTAAAACAACCCAACCTGTGCACTTTAAAGAACACACTGAATGGCCTTGCTGCGAGGTTACCATCTTTCTCATAACAGTTATCCAGTGGGTCCCCCTCCCCTAATATTCTCTGAGCTCTCGGGTATGTGACCTAGCTATTTATAGCCCATTGTGTGCAAAAAATTGCCTTCATTGGAAAAACAACCTATTCCTCGCAGACGATGTTATGGCATATCAAACTGATAGATTCTTATCTCTGTGGAAAGCAACGGCTTGAAGGGTAATTTGTTTTCATTTTATACTTAACCAAAATGGTTGAATGGAGGTGGTAAACAACTGCCTAACATTACAATGTCAAACTTTCATAATATGTAATAAGTTTAAGAAATTAGTGTTTAATAGGTGAATACAGGCAGTTCCTAACTTTAAGGGTTATTTATATATATTTATATGCCTCTGGAAACTTTGCAAGTTTTTTTCTGATAATAAAGAACAAACTTTTCCTTAACAAAAGAAAATAAACGTTTATACATTTAAACTTTCAAGGAAAAAGGGGTTATTTATTTTTCGTAAATTTAAAAATTGTAAATGATACAGTTCAAATTTTGCTTGTTAAACTAGTAGAATATAAAAAGTTAAGTTCTTTTGTTTCAAAGATTTGATTATGAGTTATTGGAGATTTGAAAATAATATTCAGGGTAAAATCTTTAATGTCAAGTTCTGGAAAAAAAAAATACGATAGAAAAAATATTTTGTACAGAAATTGTTTCATGAGAAGAGGATTGGATTGTTTTACCTCTGAGCGGCACTTTTTTGCACACTATTGGCTAAATGGTCAGGTCACATGAACCCCGAAAGCTCAGAGAAGGTTGGGGGGAGGGGACCCACTGGAACAGCTGTTGGGAGACAGATGGTAGCCTCCCGTCAAGGCCATGCAGCGTGTTCTTTAACGTGCACAGGGTATGGCTCTCCCACACACGGAGCCACGGCTTAACGTCCCATCCGACGGACGGCGACCTTTCCAAGCCCATCGGTATCCCCTACTGACCGTGGGCAGTGCGGGGAATTTTGCGGAGATAAATCTCAACGCTGACCCAGCTGGGACTCGAACCTGGGAAGTACAGATTACGAGCCTGGCGCGCTACCGACTGAGCAACCCCCGCCCCATGAGAAGAGCAAGAAGAACAGTTAGGAGTATATTTTAAGGGTTCGGTTCCTGGAGATTTAGCCCATTGTGAGCAAAAAAGTACCGCTCAGTGTTAAAACAACCCAATCGTCAGATTATTACTGATATTTACTGAGAAATGTTCCTATTTTAAGTGATTATACAAAACTCTTTGCTCGTTACATAAGTCGGGGTCCCATACCAACTCACAAATGGTATTGTGTTTTGGCCCTTCACACATTTCTACATAATAAAAAATATTCCGTAAAATAATTTTTATGATGGACGTTGCAAACATGAATAAGCATGTATCGAAAGAGGCAGCTGTGTGCATGGACCACTTCCAAACCCTACGCACGACATGAATTCTTTTCACTTTTTCAAACCATAAAGTTGAGTTGATGTAAGTTAGGGTTGGGTTGTTTTACCTCTGAGCGGCACTTTTTTGCACACCATGGTCTAAGTGGCCAGGTCACCTGGACCCCGAAAGCTCAGAGAAGGTTGGGGGAGGGGACCCACTGGAGCAGCTGTTGGGAGACAGATGGTAGCCTCCCGTCAAGGCCATCCAGCGTGTTCTTTAACGTGCACAGGGTATGGCTCTCCCACACACGGGGCCACGGCTTAACGTTCCACCCGACAGACGGCGGCCTTTCCAAGCCCATCGGTGTCCCCTACTGACCGTGGGCAGGGCGGGGAAATTTTGCGGAGATAAATCTCAACGCTGACCCAGCTGGGACTCGAACCTGGGAACTACAGATTACGTGCCTGGCGCTACCGACTGAGCCACCCCCGCCCTAATGTAAGTTAGGAATTGCTTGCATTGAATATTATATTAGGATACAGATCTTAGAATATTACATATTTAAATATTTTATATAAACATTAATACATTTTAGTCATTAAAATGCCAATAATACATAACTTTGATTTTTTTTTTCTTTTCAGCGGGTTTTAAATCTCATTAGAATGAGTCATATGGGAATAACACAGAATCTAAAAGAATATTTTGCTCGAAAGAGTGGAGATATATGGAGTAATAGTTCAATGTTCAGCTGGACACCGCAAAACTGGGTTCACTACGACTTCCTGTTGAATCAAGCCGGAAGTCACCAGAATCTTCAGAGGGACATGTTTCGTTTGGTTGGTTTCTTCGTTCTGTTTGGGGCAGAGATTTTCGAACACGTGAAATGTGTTAGTCATGCATGTTCTGATAGCCGCTTACTTAATTTGGTTAAGAAATATAAAATTATACAAGATAAAACAGTAAGTGATCCAAAGATCAGCATATCTGTTCTTGCCGGATATTTTCCTTTGCACGTAGCTGAATATTTAGATCTTAAAATGCAGAGAGTCCTAGGCCCTGTTTTTATTTTGCCCAGATGTCTAGCTTTTTCTGGTGGTCTTCAAATGATCCCAACTGACCCCGCATGGGAGACTGTGACTATCGCGTGGAAGCTGTGGAGAGCAACAATTGATCTGAATGACGTCAACAAATTTCCAACAGCATCGTATATGAAAATAGATTACTTTTTATTGAACACCCAGGACAAGAAAGATGTTATGGAAGCATTTGGAGTTTCACACATTCCTGATACCATTGTGTTACATACAATTGAAAATCTGTTGAAGCAAAATTTTTTTCCCCCGAGAACACCTCCTTACCCTCTTTCGGCCTTCACGGAAAGATTTACAATTTATGCAACTGACATTCATTCTTTTTATGCAAAACGCGTGTTGAAGCAATAAAACTGCATTCTTCATCAACTGATGAAACGAAGCAAACTTCCTTTTAAGAAGGAAAATAACTGCCGCTAATCATTGCAATTTGAAAGCTTTATACTGATAGAACGTTTTTTTTTGTCTTTTGTTACTCAACGTGTCATCCATTACATTAATCTCTAGGGATACTAGTGGGGGGGGGGCTCAGTCGGTAGCGCGCCAGGCTCGTAACCTGTAGTTCCCAGATTCGAGTCCCAGCTGGGTCAGCGTTTTTCCTCCGCAAAATTTCCCCCCTGCCCACGGTCAGTAGGGAACACCGATGGGCTTGGAAAGGCCGCCGTCCGTCGGATGAGACGTTAAGCCGTGGCCCCGTGTGCGGGAGAGCCACACCCTGTGCACGTTAAAGAACACGCTGGATGGCCTTGACGGGAGGCTACCATCTGTCTCTCAACAGCTGTTCCAGTGGGTCCCCTCCCCCAACCTTCTCTGAGCCTTCGGGGTCCATGTGACCTGGCCATTTAGCCCATGGTGTGCAAAAAAGTGCCGCTCAGAGGTAAAACAACCCAACCCTAGGGATACTAAAATTTTAAAGTGAAAGAGCTTGCTACAATTTTAAAACGATAATTTTAAATGTATCTACAGAAATGTATTTTAATTTTTTTGTTATCTAATTTGATATATGAAATTGATATGTTTATGACAAACGACGCACCATAAACTTAGTGATGCATATTTCAGCTTAGACTTTTTAAACTGTTTAAATATTTCAGGATTATTATGTTTTGGTGAAAATGTTTTAATCAGCAAGTAAAATGTTGTGTGTTGTCACTGGCGTGAAGGGATTTGCATTCTTAAAAATCAGAATTGTGCAGAAAATAAACATCTCGATGGATATTTGGTACTAAAAGAAATATATGTACAAAAATACAACCTTCGATAACAATATGAATTTTTACATTTCGGAATCTAAATTTTAACATTCAAACTCGGTGTTTCTCCTAGACCATCTGCAGGATCCTGTCAAACTATGCTCTAGAATCTAGAGCATAGTTTGACAGGATCCTGCAGATGGTCAGTTTGATTGGACACATAATCGCATTTTGCAAATCGCCAATTCAAATTATTCGTTCTTAATATTATAAGATATTTACTATGTACCTATTTTAAGTAATTTTACCAACCTTTTATTCGTAAATATGTCTAAAGTCTCATGACAACGTTGCATGCTAAATGTATATAATATGCAATTGCTGTACGTATATATGTAAACAAAAAGAATTTGAATAAATATTCAGAAATGTAAGATTTTTATAGTTATTTTCTAAATATCCTCTCACGAATTTTAAAATACTTTTTCAAAAATAAATACAGTGGGGAGAACTCGCTTCAAAAATTACAAGTTGTTATTTTTTGTGTCTACTTTTCTCGCCTCAATTCTTCACATTACTTTTATTAGCAACAAATGAAAAATTACTTTTAGTAGTAATTTTTCATTTCATCAGACTGCAAATCACTAGTAACAATATATCGCATCATAAATGTAGTTGGGTTGTTTTACCTCTGAACGGCACTTTTTTTGCACATCGTGGGCTAAATGGCCAGGTCACATGGACCCCGAAGGCTCAGAGAAGGTTGGGGGAGGAGACCCACTGGAACAGCTGTTGGGAGACAGATGGTAGGCTCCCGTCAAGGCCACCCAGCGTGTTCTTTAACGTGCACAGGGTATGGCTCCCGCACACGGGGCCACGGCGTAACGTCCCATCCGACGGACGGCGGCCTTTCCAAGCCCATCGGTGTCCCCTACTGACCGTGGGCAGGGCGGGGAATTTTGCAAAGATAAATCTCAACGCTGACCCAGCTGGGACTCGAACCTGGGAACTACAGATTACGAGCCTGACGCGCTACCGACTGAGCCACCCTCGCCCCCCATAAATGTAGTGACATAGATGAACAATATAAACTGATGATTAAAGAATTATCCAGCAACTGCACTGTAAAGTAACACAATCGTAAAAAAAAACCTGCAAATAAATCATCGAAGCTTTTTATGTTTTGTTAAACAACCTCTTTATTGCATTGGGTATAATAATGCAAAATAATTTTCAACCGGATATTCATGCAAAAGTGGATTAATGATCATTCGCCTACTCATTCTGCACCATTCTTTTTTTTAAAAGCTGTTTTTGTTCTGCACATCCTAGTCAACAAAATAATTATTCCTATTAGAATCTAACATACTTTCTCTTAAACAAGTTTTCCAGTATTGGTAGGATTAAAAATTTTAGGAAATCCTAAGTTTAAAGTGCAACGGAATTCGAAAAAATTGATTTCAAAAGTTTAATTTTGTAATATTAATTTTCCAAAATGTTTTTTCGAAAATTTTACTTGGGATTTCTTGCGTTAGATCTTTTTCGTTGTTCAAATTCTAAATTGCACTGTCCACAGAATTGTCATAACGATAAAGAGTGATTAATAAAGTACTAAACCAAGCATATTTGTCAGCATTGGCACGGTCGAATATTTTTTTAATGCGATACCATAGACATCAGTATTATTGCCTTTTGAATCGATATCTACGCTACAGTGTTTATGATCAAGCCTAATGTGGTCTATGGTAGTCTACTTTTCGCAAGGTGTGCTTGCTCGGCTTCACACAATGCACATCTGAGAGAAAAAAGGTCGGATTTTTGTAACACCATTTTAACAGATTTGTAACACCATTTTAACAGATTTTTTTGACAGATCTGTTAAAATGGTGTTACAAATCTGTCAAAAAAATCTGTACAAATCTGTCAAAAAGTTTGTAACACCATTTTAACAGAACATTTTAACTTTATTTTTTTCAAGAAAAAGAAATCGGATCCTCTGTAGACATACAACTTTTTGTTTCCGTATATAGAACTTCTATTTGGTTGGAAAGTACTGATGAAGTAGGGGCGGGGGTGGCTTAGTCGGTAGCGCGCAAGGCTCGTAATCTGTAGTTCCCAGGTTCGAGTCCCAGCTGGGTCAGCGTTGAGATTTATCTCCGCAAAATTCCCCGCCCTGCCCACGGTCAGTAGGGGACACCGATGGACTAGGAAAGGCCGCCGTCCGTGGGATGGGACGTTAAGCCGTGGTCCGATGTTCGGGAGAGCCACACCCTGTGCACGTTAAATAACACGCTGGATGGCCTTGACGGGAGGCTACCATCTGTCTCCCAACAGCTGTTCCAGTGGGTCCCCTCCCCCAACCTTCTCTGAGCCTTCGGGGTCTATGTGACCTGGCCATTTAGCCCATGGTGTGCAAAAAAGTGCCGCTCAGAGGTAAAACAACCCAACTGATGAAGTATTAAGATTCAAACTCTCAGAAGTTTAAATTGTCTCTCTAACTATAGACATAAGTAGTATCATGCCACCCGGGGAATCCCCCACTAGTGCTTTTCCCCCCTATGACGTCACCGACCACGCCCACTCCCCTATGACGCAACATGACGTAATCATTACATAATCATTACGTAACCGGCCACGCCCCTTTATTAATAATTCCCCTTTATTAACCCCCTTCATCCCCCTTTCCCCCTCAGTGGCGCCACCTGTTGGCAGTGAGAAGTACTATTTTCCCAAAAAAACCCTATTTTTATTCTAATTCTTCGTTTTTTGATTCCCCCTTTATAAAAAAATTCCTCCCCCTTATTAAAAACCCTCCTGGCGCCATCTGTTGACAGTGAGAAGTACTATTTTCCCAAAAACCCCTTTATTTTAAGTCTAATTTCTCGTTTTTGGCCCCCACGGTCGACCTACCTATATTTTAAGCCCTCCCCCTTATGAAAAACCCTCTGGTTGACCATTTTAAGGCCCCACTCCTTCACTCGGCTGATGCAAGTCTCAGAATAATTGCATGGAACGATTGACTGGTCTTAGAATAATTGTACAGAAAAGGATGATACAAAATTCCTTAGTAATTAAACACTCATCAAAATTCCCTTACCTCTATTAAAAATCATCCTACAGTTGAAACTCATTTTACTCTTACTGTTTCCATAGAAAATACCATAGGGTGAAATTAATAATGGTTTAAATTATTCGTAGGGATGACATGTTAAATCTGCTTTTAGAACACACGTCTGCAGTAGAAAAATTTTCAAACTCCGTTAATCAACTCCCTAGTAATTAAACACTCGTCAAAATATTCCTCACCTTTATTAAAATCACTCCACGGTCGAAATAAAAATCAGTTTTTCTGTAGATGTGTTTCATAGGAAAAAAAAAAAAAATCGTCCCTCGCTCTGTGGATTCCGTCCGACTGTCTTGGGTTCCCGGACTATACCGTGTACTTGCTGTGACTTAGATGCGGGCCAAACATTTCAGATATTAACCTAGCATTCTTTATAACTAGCTTTTTCTATGTATTTCTTATATCAAAGTCAACACTAGCACTGAACTCTTTTGAATGCAGATCTCAAATTGTAAATCAACTCACAGAGTTGTATTTATTCCTTAGTAATTAAAACCCTTTGCTATTCATTTAGCCAGGACGACTAAACGATTCCTTTATAATTAAAATTCCCTGCTATTAAACTCCCTAGTAATTAAACACTCATCAAAATTCCCTTACCTTTATTAAAAAAAAACAGTTTTCTGTAGAGGCGTTTTATCGAAAAAAAAAAAAAACTTCTCCTCGGCAACGAGAGTCGAACGCGCTACCCCCAGCTTCACTCTGTGAACTCCTAACAAGAACCAACCTGCAATGGAAAAGGCATTCCTGAAGTCGTACGTGGAGTCATGCCCACACGTGTCCGTTTACCGGTCAGGTAGCAACGAAACATCTCCTGACACAATCGCCCTGGGAGGTTGAGTGTCCAGCGCTCAGTGTGATGACTCATACGATGTTGTTCTCTGAGGGTAGGTGACGTCACAACAAGGGGAAAGTAACGTGGAGTGACCAGCGAGTGACACGTATCAGAAGACTGAGCACTGGGGATGTTTAACCTTCAGTATAATTTTACACAGTGTGTTAGGATTAACAACTCTTATAGCATAGTTATTGCAGGTAGGCTCCCTCTCCCACTTTTAAAATTTAGATCTTACACCGACAGTCTTTTCATATACGTATTTTTATAACCATTTTAAAACCAACACTTATTTCTTTTATCCCTAGCGATTACTGGTTGTTGCATTTTTTACTAGAAGAAACCCTACCCCTGCAGTAACAGCCCCCGCAGAAAATAAAAAAATGCTATCGGGCGAAAAATTAATAAAATCTGATTTTATTCGTCGTGATGAAAAATATTGATGGGGTAATAGGTTCAACTTAAAAGACTTCGTGTTCGGATCCTCACCACGGACAACCTCTCGCTGAAGGACGGTTAAACCCTACGAAATTATTCCAAACGGGGAATCACAAGGTTTTTATTGACGAATGAATCTGAAAAATTGTATACAAGCGTGCATCTTTAGTAAACTTATCTGTTTAGTGACTTTTCGATGAGATTTCCTGATAGAGCTATAATACCGATCTGACGAGGTTTGTAAATTGTTAGCTTCTTCTGTAGCGAGCAAGTGTCCGTAAGACAATATGTTTATTCTTGCCTACGGTAACATATACACACATACAGACACACCGAGAGAGACATGAAGACGTATACACATATCAGATTCAGCGAAACAAACATGAAAACATACTCACGCACACAGTCGCCCGCACACAGAAACATACTCACACACATACACACTCGCCCGGACACAGAAACATACGCACACACTCACAAACATGAAAGCATACAATTACAGAGACGAATCACGTATGTGAGAAAAAACTTAGTCCATCGCACGGATATGTGCATACACTTAGAAAGACATCCGTTGAATAATACCATACACCACACAAGAATATACTTTGCATAAGATCAGAGAAACATTCTCCTACATATTCATAGATTGCTTGAATCAGACAGTCAACATTGTTGTCCCTAGATGGCGTTGGTGAAAAGCTCAAAATCTTTTTTTTTAAACCGATACATGCTTCATCTTACTTCGAAAGTTCTATCATTTGTGCTCATAAGAATAGTATATAGATATGGAGAGACACAAGAAAGAGACACGCTTCAGTGAGTTTGCACTGATGTTTTTAAATATTCTTCGCAACTGAACGTCTAGTGCACATACAGCTAAAATGTAATATTCACATACTCGCACGAAAAGTGTACGTTGTTGAAATGTAATATTCGTGTGCTTACACAGAGGTGTGAATGTTGCTGACTTGTGTCTTCACTAGCTATGAACGCTGTTGTAAGAAATTGTAACATGAATATCCTAATACTTAAAAAAAAAAATGAATGGTTAAACCATTGTTATGAACTGCTTTTCAACCCTGCACGTGGCGCCCTCTGTCTTAGTTGTTTTGATTTGATGATTGCAGGTAGTGTGCTTTCCTGGCGCTTCTCTTTCTCACTTCTGCAATATTGTTTGTCCTGATGATTGAAGTATCCTGTTCTGCTCTACACCTGATACGATTACAAAAGAAAATGTTTGCATGTACTAATTCTGGATTAAATATGTGGGCCGCTACCAGTCCAACCCATGACAGCGGTCTAGCAAGCTCAAAGCACTCCGTTGAACTACAAAAATAATATTAATACCGGTTCGGGGGACTCTTAGAATCGCGAGGTATTATGCTTATGGTATGTACAGGAGTAATGGTCCATAGACAGTGTTATTTCCAAACAGGATACATATAAAAAACGTGTGCTAACCACTTTCGCACTGTACCACTAGTATAGAAATAGAGAAAAATAACTAAACAAACATCTCAGTGTTATATTGTAGCGAAACTTGTGTTTGTAGCTAGCCACCATCACACACACACACTTATGCGCTTATTGAAACGTAGTAGGTGGGCCAGGAACTCTGAAAAGAGCATGTGAAAGCACCTTGAACTAACAGCGAGAGAGCTTACGTTAAGTTTCATCGGTGGTTGAAGTCAGTGAAAGCCGCGAACTAGGGCTCGATTCAGGGACCTAATTTTTCACGGAAATATTGTTGTTTTCCAGTGAGTTTTTCAGATTTTTTAGAAAGGGAAGATGTATTAGTGTTTGAACTGTATGCATGCTTTCTCTCACAAAATAATTAATGAGCGTTTTACGAATATGTGTCGTGAAGCAGACTCAATTTTTCATTCTAAATGCTTACTCAGCCTATGGACACGTAGTTTGTCGATGTAATGACAAGTCTGATGTGTAGATAGACACTTTGATTAGCGAATGTCAGAAAAAGTCGTTGAATGTGTAAAACATCCCTTGTGATCCTGACAGCATCGACCGGGGAATGAACTCAGAAGATTGTGGGGTCGGAACTTTACAGAGGTCTATTCATATTTGATAATTTCTCGAGGTTATGATAGTATAGTGAGCGAGGATCCCAGTCTACATTACTGTTGTCAAGCTCTGTACATTACGTTTCACACAAATCCGTTCACGGTTTTCTAGTGCACGGTCGTACCGTTTAGTTCGGGGTCGTCCTTGGCGTCGAAGTCGCTCGCGTTCCGCAGAAAACTGCGCATTATCGCGGTTGGAAAAAATAAAAAGGTTGAAACTCAACCCCAGAATGTCACATGAAAATTTGAAGTGAGCTTGTATAAGGATACTAATACTACAACCTAATAAAGGACACCGGGGACGGATTTGTTCCCTTTTCTAATGCACGAGGTCAAATCCTATTCTTCCTGAATCGAACCATACTCCTTTAAGCAGGAACTAAAGTTTTTTTTTTTACGGAAACGTATGAATTCTACTTTTAACATTCTGACGCACAGTCTTTACCCGGTAAAAGCATGTAACTGTGGCTGCATCGAGTAGCGTTACTTCCTAGGAAAGAGTTTGCTGAGGATACAGCCGTAATAAATATTTTTAAACAACGCCGTCGTGTAACGGGATAGTTTTTTAATTTCGTAGGACTTTTGTTAAAAACCATTCGGGGCAAGGATCCGAACACGGGCCTTTTAGGTCGACCCTATTACCTTCAATATTTTTCATCAGGAGGAATAAAATCAGATTTTTTCCTTTTATTAATTTTTTTCTGCAGGATTGCCACTGTGAGGCGGTCCTTCTAGTGAAAATATGCCAGCCCAATAGTCGCAGAGTTGCAAGAAATAAGTATTGATTAAAACGGACTTTAGATCAGTTATAAGTATAGTAATATTCTGAGCGCTTGGAGAACGTGACAGCCACATGGACTTCTGATAGCGTAGCATTCAGCAGGGGCCATGCATTCCACTGCAGCTCCGGAACATATAGCGGATTCGAAGTATCAGCCTCCGTTGCAAATGAAATTTCAGCGGATTAGTGTAGACAAGTTGAGAGGTGTGTGTGAGACATTGTATTATTTTTTTATAGCTGAAGTATTAAACTACGACCTCCCTACTCTATTAATGTGCATTCGTGATGGAACTAAAGTTTTTGCACGCGACGTACTTTTAACATTCTACCTCGTACAAAAAAAAAAATATTTTTTCACCCGGTTTCACCAGCGTGATGAGACATACGCAAACGACGGAGAAAAGGATTTTTTTTTTTTTAAACGGTTTTACCTGATTTTTCTTCGAACAGTGTTACTCTCCCGTACCGCGGATACAGCAGTAATAAGTATTTTTAAAACGTGGCGTAATAAAACTGTTAGTCATACTTTTGCAATCACAATGTTTTTTGAAGTGACTTAGTAAAGGAAATTGGGAACACGGATCAAGGCTGTGAGTGGGTTTTCACGATGTACGGAAGCAGTACAGGTCCAAGATTCATTCGTCAATAAAAACCTTGTGATTCCCCGTTTGGAATAATTTCGTAGGGTTTAACCGTCCTTCAGCGAGAGGTTGTCCGTGGTGAGGATCCGAACACGAAGTCTTTTAAGTCGAACCTATTACCCCATCAATATTTTTCATCACGACGAATAAAATCAGATTTTATTAATTTTTCGCCCGATAGCATTTTTTTATTTTCTGCGGGGGCTGTTACTGCAGGGGTAGGGTTTCTTCTAGTAAAAAATGCAACAACCAGTAATCGCTAGGGATAAAAGAAATAAGTGTTGGTTTTAAAATGGTTATAAAAATACGTATATGAAAAGACTGTCGGTGTAAGATCTAAATTTTAAAAGTGGGAGAGGGAGCCTACCTGCAATAACTATGCTATAAGAGTTGTTAATCCTAACACACTGTGTAAAATTATACTGAAGGTTAAACATCCCCAGTGCTCAGTCTTCTGATACGTGTCACTCGCTGGTCACTCCACGTTACTTTCCCCTTGTTGTGACGTCACCTACCCTCAGAGAACAACATCGTATGAGTCATCACACTGAGCGCTGGACACTCAACCTCCCAGGGCGATTGTGTCAGGAGATGTTTCGTTGCTACCTGACCGGTAAACGGACACGTGTGGGCATGACTCCACGTACGACTTCAGGAATGCCTTTTCCATTGCAGGTTGGTTCTTGTTAGGAGTTCACAGAGTGAAGCTGGGGGTAGCGCGTTCGACTCTCGTTGCCGAGGAGAAGTTTTTTTTTTTTTTCGATAAAACTCCTCTACAGAAAACTGTTTTTTTTTAATAAAGGTAAGGGAATTTTGATGAGTGTTTAATTACTAGGGAGTTTAATAGCAGGGAATTTTAATTATAAAGGAATCGTTTAGTCGTCCTGGCTAAATGAATAGCAAAGGGTTTTAATTACTAAGGAATAAATACAACTCTGTGAGTTGATTTACAATTTGAGATCTGCATTCAAAAGAGTTCAGTGCTAGTGTTGACTTTGATATAAGAAATACATAGAAAAAGCTAGTTATAAAGAATGCTAGGTTAATATCTGAAATGTTTGGCCCGCATCTAAGTCACAGCAAGTACACGGTATAGTCCGGGAACCCAAGACAGTCGGACGGAATCCACAGAGCGAGGGACGATTTTTTTTTTTTTCCGGTGAAACACATCTACAGAAAAACTGATTTTTATTTCGACCGTGGAGTGATTTTAATAAAGGTGAGGAATATTTTGACGAGTGTTTAATTACTAGGGAGTTGATTAACGGAGTTTGAAAATTTTTCTACTGCAGACGTGTGTTCTAAAAGCAGATTTAACATGTCATCCCTACGAATAATTTAAACCATTATTAATTTCACCCTATGGTATTTTCTATGGAAACAGTAAGAGTAAAATGAGTTTCAACTGTAGGATGATTTTTAATAGAGGTAAGGGAATTTTGATGAGTGTTTAATTACTAAGGAATTTTGTATCATCCTTTTCTGTACAATTATTCTAAGACCAGTCAATCGTTCCATGCAATTATTCTGAGACTTGCATCAGCCGAGTGAAGGAGTGGGGCCTTAAAATGGTCAACCAGAGGGTTTTTCATAAGGGGGAGGGCTTAAAATATAGGTAGGTCGACCATGGGGGCCAAAAACGAGAAATTAGACTTAAAATAAAGGGGTTTTTGGGAAAATAGTACTTCTCACTGTCAACAGATGGCGCCAGAAGGGTTTTTAATAAGGGGGAGGAATTTTTTATAAATTGGGAAATCAAAAAACGAAGAATTAGAATAAAAATAGGGTTTTTTTGGGAAAATAGTACTTCTCACTGCCAACAGGTGGCGCCACTGAGGGGGAAAGGGGGATGAAGTGGGGGGGGGGTTTAATAAAGGGGGAATTATTAATAAAGGGGCGTGGCCGGTTACGTAATGATTATGTAATGATTACGTCATGTTGCGCCATAGGGGAGTGGGCGTGGTCGGTGTCGTCATAGGGGCGTGGTCGGTGACGTCATAGGGGGGGGGAAGCACTAGTGGGGGATTCCCCGGGTGGCATGATACTACTGACATAAAAATTGCAAAATT
The DNA here is from genome assembly GCA_038380435.1 of Ryuthela nishihirai. NCBI lineage: Eukaryota > Metazoa > Arthropoda > Arachnida > Araneae > Heptathelidae > Ryuthela > Ryuthela nishihirai. The sequence continues at coordinate 50,519 of JAWZYU010000816.1, forward strand.
TTATAGAATTGGTGCAAGCAATATATTTATGCCAGAAATTGAAAAAAATTAATGATGGAATGTGAAGATTTGCACTGACAACAATAAGTTGCCTCTTACATCCAAGAGTGTGGGGAAAAACGCACTTGTTTTGAGAAAGAACTAGAAAATTCTTTAGTTCGATAAGAACTATTAAAATAAAATTCTCCGTTTTCAAATGCTTAGGTAGCTTTACTTCATCTCGTTAGAGGATAGGGGCGGGGGTGGCTCAGTCGGTAGCGCGTCAGGCTCGTAATATGTAGTTCCCAGGTTCGAGTCCCAGCTGGGTCAACGTAGAGATTTATCTCCGCAAAATTCCCCACCCTGCCCACGGTCAGTAGGGGACACCGGTGGGCTAGGAAAGGCTGCCGTCCGTCGGATGGGACGTTAAGCGGTGGCCCCGTGTGCGGGAGAGCCATACCTTGTGCACGTTAAAGAACACACTGGATGGCCTTGACGGGAGACTACCATCTGTCTCCCAACAGCTGTTCCAGTGGGTCCCCTCCCCCAACCTTCTCTGAGCCTTGGGGGTCCATGTGACCTGGCCATTTAGCCCATGGTGTGCAAAAAAAGTGCCGCTCAGAGGTAAAACAACCCAACCCAACAACTCATCTCGTTAGAGGATATTAAGTATATAAACTATCTCAGTTTTAATGAATATTGCAAATGGTCTCTTTGTGCCAAAAAAGAAATTTTACTGGGTGTAAAGCGATTAACAACTCTCTCACCACCCTATCTGGGAGTGGTCTCAGAAATGCAACTTTTTGATTTTTAGGAATAAAGACAAACACTTTATGTTGGACAAATACTAATAAAATGCGACCATACTACGTAACCCGTCCGATTGGACGTAAAATCTTGGTTCCTTATGGGGGAGGGCCATATCGTGTGTCTATTAAAAAGCACACTGGGTAACTCTGATTCTACCATCCGTCTCCTGACAGCTGCTTAGCGAGTACGTTTCCCTTAAACTTCTCTTTTCTGTGTGTAAAAAATGGGGCGGGGTGGCTCATTCGGTAGCGTGCCAGGCTCGTAATCTGTAGTTCCCAGTTTCGAGTCCCAGCTGGGTCAGCGTTGAGATTTATCTCCGCAAAATTCCCCCGCCCTGCCCACGGTCAGTAGGGGACACCGATGGGCTTGGAAAGTCCGTCGTCCGTCGGATGGGACGTTAAGCCGTGGCCCCGTGTGCGAGAGAGCCATACCCTGTGCACGTTAAAGAACACGCTGGATGGCCTTGACGGGAGGCTACCATCTGTCTCCCAACAGCTTTTCCAGTGGGTCCCCTCCCCCAACCTTCACTGAGCCTTCGGGGTCCATGTGACCTGGCCATTTAGCCTATGGTGTGCAAAAAAGTGCCGCTCAGAGGTAAAACAACCCAACCCTCTCAGCGACACTTTTTGCACACAATTAACTAAATGGCCAAGTCACAAGGACCCCGAGGGCTCGTAGAGAGTTGGGGGAAGGGAATCTATTGGACAGTCGTTAGGAGACAGATGGAAGCCTCCTTTGAAGGCCATCCAATGCGTTCTTTAACGTGCACAGGGCATGGCCCACGCGGAGTCATGGCAGAGTATGAGCCACTCGGAGTCACGGCAGCCTTTCCTCGTCCATCAGTGTCCCGTACTGATAGAGAGCAGGGCGGGGAGTTTTGCGGAGATAAATCTCAACGCTGCCTCTGCTGGGACTCGAACCTGGGATCTACAGATTATGAACCTGGTTCGCTATCGACTGAGCCACCCCACCCCTCTCATTTATGATATTTGCATTTTTGACACATGTAGTCTGTATAAATAAATACCCCCTCAAGCAGCTGCTTTCCACAGAGGTCTGACAGGAGGCTGTCAGTTTATATGCCAAAGTAGAAAGGCATGGATGTTCGTGTTGTTTTCTGCTGAGGTTCTGCCATCCTCTCAGATCTTCTACTGTGGCATATAAACTTACAGGCTCCTGTCAGGCCTCTGTGGCAAGCAGCTGCTTGAGGGGGTATTTATTTTTTTATATTTATTTGATTTATGGAATGGGACTCTAAGAAATGGAGTATTGTCATGGGATGTTTAGTTAATGCAAAGCTCATTAAAAGCAGTAGTTCGGTGCAATCTATCATGTTTAACAATTTATAAAAATAGAAGATAAGTTTTGTTTCTAATGTATAATGTTTGCCTATTAAGTAATATATATTTCTAAACCGTTCAGTAGGAACATCTCGAAGATAAATTCCGGTGACCTTGTAGTAAAGCAATCTTGGAAATTTATTTTGAACTTTTTCAATATTATTAATATTATATTCATACTAAGTATCCCATATTAAGCTTCCATATTCTAGGTTTGAACGAACTAATGAATTAAATTGAATATAAACCTTGAATCAGTAAAGTATTTCGTTTTTCAAACAATAAATCCAAATTTATATTAGCTTTCTTCAAAATTTTGTTGAATATGCATATTAAAATTAAAGTTCGGGACAAGAAAGATATCTAAAAGTACAAGAGTTAATGTAAACTGTAGCATTAGTTCGATATTTGTGATACGATATTAGTTAAATTGTAATATAGTCTATGGTAGGTTGTTATTCTACAACTGCATTTATATATTTGTTTTTATATTTTTTTCCATTCATCGACTGAATCGCGATTCTTCGATAAAGAGCACCTATCAGTCGGGTCCAGTCACGATGTTGTCTGAAACAATGTCATCGGGCTCACCAGCGGGAGGGACTGGGGAGAATACAAACTGTGGGTTATCTGGCATAGATCCCTATCTGGTGAAGACGGTAAACAGTTTATATCGAAATTGTACTCGCAATGACTGCATGGTTGCAGAAAGTCACAATGAAAATTGCTTTACTGACACTGGCCACATGACACCAGATTCTTAGCGCAAAGGGCGGGTTGGGTTGTTTTACCTCTGAGCGGCACTTTTTTGCACACCATGGGCTAAATGGCCAGGTCACATGGACCCCGAAGGCTCGGAGAAGGTTGGGGGAGGGGGACCCACTGGAACAGCTGTTGGGAGACAGATGGTAACCTCCCGTCAAGGCCATCGAGCGTGTTCTTTAACGTACACAGGGTATGACTCTCCCTCACACGGGACCACGGCTTAACGCCCCATCCGACGGACGGCGGCCTTTCCAAGCCCATCGGTGTCCCCTACTGACCGTGGGCAGGGCGGGGAATTTTGCGGAGATAAATCTCAATGCTGACCCACCTGGGACTCGAACCTGGGATCTACAGATTACGAGCTTGGCGCGCTACCACTGAGCCACCCCCGCCCCTCCCTCTCTGGTGAAGACGGTAAACAGTTTATATCGAAATTGTACTCGCAATGACTGCATGGTTGCAGAAAGCCACAATGAAAATTGCTTGACTGACACTGGCCACATGACGCCAGGTTCTTACGCAAAGGACGGGGGTGGCTCAGTCGGTAGCACGCCAGGCTCGTAATCTGTACTTTCCAGGTTCGAGTCCCAGTTGGGTCAGCGTTGAGATTTATCTCCGCAAAATTCCCTGCCCACGGTCAGTAGGGGACATGATGGGTTGGGAAAGGGCCGTCTCCGTCGGATGGGACCTTAAACCGTGGCCCCGTGTGCGGGAATCCTGTGCACGTTAAAGAACACGCTGGATGGCCTTGACGGGAGGCTACCATCTGTCTCCCAACAGCTGTTCCAGTGGGTCCCCTCCCCCAACCTTCTCTGAGCCTTCGGGGTCCATGTGACCTGGCCATTTAGCCCATGGTATGCAAAAAAGTGCCGCTCAGAGGTAAAACAACCGAACTCAACATTTTTATTAGATTTTTATCAATGATTATCATTTATCGGAGTCTTATTAGTGTTCAAAATTTGTAAATTTTGTAAAAATTGTGGTGTTAAGGTCAAAAAGGTTACGATGATCTAGTAATATATTCGGCCTTTAACATATGTATTTCCGTAATTCATATAACGAAGGTTTTTGCATAATGGATTAAATTCGTTATGTGGGTGTTCACCGTACTTGGCTTCCTTTGCAGTTGGTTTTCATTTGTCCTACTCTACAGTGTGCTTGGTTCATGATCTGACATTCCGAGATGAGATTTTTTCCACTAATCCCCACTCTGCGCTCTGTTAGGAAGAGGATTCGATGGTAGAAAAAAAAAAGTACACCTCTCAAATGAACAAATAAAAAAAAGTAAGATTTTCATTATGGATTAAAAAAGATTTCACATTTTTCTACATTTGACTTAAATTTAAATACTCCTTAATAGGTCTCCTTCCTATTTCCCCTTATTATCACAAACCGGAGTTTATACAAATAAAACGGTAATTGAATTAAAACCGGAGTTTTAACGAATAAAACGGTAATTAAAATATAATGTTTCAAATTTAAATTTTAAGCTTTTTTTTCAACTCTTTTTTTGTTTGGGGGGGGGGGGGGCTCAGTCGGTAGCGCGCCAGGCTCGTAATCTGTAGTTCCCAGGTTCGAGTTCCAGCTGGGTCAGCGTTGAGATTTATCTCCGTAAAATTCCCCGCCCTGCCCACGGACAGTAGGGGACACCGATGGGCTTGGAAAGACCGCCGTCCGTCGGATGGGACGTTAAGCCGTGGCCCCGTGTGCGGGAGAGCCATACTTTGTGCACGTTAAAGAACACGCTGGATGGCCTTGACGGGAGGCTACCATCTGTCTCCCAACAGCTGTCCCAGTGGGTTCCCTCCCCCAACCTTCTCTGATCCTTCGGGGTCCATGTGACCTGGCCATTTAGCCCATGGTATGCAAAAAAGTGTCACTCAGAGGTAAAACAACCCAACCCTTCAACTCATTTTTTTTCACTTTTGGTTTAATGAACTTAATGGAAAAAATCCGTATCAGTATTTATATTTCAGTTATGCATTAAATAGAATATAAACTAAGCTTTTCTAATATTTATGCATTTTTCTTTATTTTTAGGGGGAAGAGGGATCAGCAAAATCAGCAATTCGTAAGGGGTGTCCGGTACCAATAATAAAACTATTTTGACCGTCCCTAGATTTCAAAATTTTCGTTTGATATATATCGTTTATTATCGTTCACCTAATTAAAGACAGATCGTGGAATAAAAATTTACGAATTCTCTTACTTATGGGGGAAGCGATAGTTTTTATTTCAATCTATGATACCCCTTGTCATAAACTCTCATTTGATAATAACTTGAAAATTGCTATAAACAGCTGCTGCTGAGAAATACGATGGATTTGGGTTGTTTTACCTCTGAGCGGCACTTTTTTTGCACACCATGGGCTAAATGGCCAGGTCACATGGACCCCGAAGGCTCATAGAATGTTGGGGGAGGGGACCCACTGGAACAGCTGTTGGGAGACAGATGGTAGCCTCCCGTCAAGGCCATCCAGCGTGTTCTTTAACGTGCACAGGGTATGGCTCTCCCGCACACGGGGCCAGGGCTTAACGTCCCATCCGATGGACCGTGGCCTTTCCAAGCCCATCGGTGTCCCCTACTGACCGTGGGCAGGGCGGGGAATTTTGCGGAGATAAATCTCAACGCTGACCCAGCTGGGACTCGAACTTGGGAACTACAGATTACAAGCCTGGCGCGCTACCGACTAAGCCACCCCCGCCTCAATGAGAAAGGAAGGTGGAAATATAAAGAGACAACATGACTTACCTTTCTACTATTCGACTAGGGCGTGTAAAAAAAAAATATTAGTTAGTCCTGAAAAAAAAAAAAGAAAATAATTAATTTTGCAAATGCGTCAAATGCTCCCATAGAAGTCAGTGAGAAATCGCGCGTGCTGTGCAGCTTCCTGTTCCGGTTCTTGTCCTAAAAAAAGAAATATTCCCTCAAGGAGCTTGCTTGCCACAGAGATCTGGCAGTCTGTTAGTTTATACCCCGCAGTAGAAGGTCTCTGAGAATGGCGGGGACCTCAGCAGAAAAACAACACAAACATCCACGCCTAAACTGGGGCTCGAACCCAGATTCCTTAGATCAGTAGCCAAGCGCGCTAACCACTCGGAAAACAGTTATGGAGAAATAGGAGATTCCCATAGCGTTAAGCTGCTTAAAGAAAATCGACAAACGACCTGTGAAATGCAACAGAATGATAGTGAAAAGACTACCATAATGTTCTCTAAGAATGGAACCATGATCTGTTTTTTCGCAACCAGACGCTAACCCCCTAGCCCACTGAGGTCTTACTTATGACTTACATTTATTCTTTAGTCGGTAGAGCGCCAGGCTCGTAATCTGCAGTTCCCAGGTTCGAGTCCCATCTTAGTCAGCGTTGAGATATATCTCCGCAAAACTCCCCGCCCTGCCCACGGTCAGTAGGGGACACCGATGGGCTTGGAAAGGCCACTGTCCGTCGGATGGGACGTTAAGCCGTGGCCCCGTGTGCGGGAGAGCCATACCCTGTGCACGATAAAGAACACACTGGATGGCACTGACGGGAGGATACCATCTGTCTCCCAACAGCTGTTCTAGTGGGTCCCCTCCCCCAACCTTCTCTGAACCTTTGGGGCCCCTGTGACCTGGCCATTTAGCCCTTTGTGTGGAAAAAAAAGTACCGCTCAGAAGTAAAACCAAACAAACAAAGAAACTTTTAGTTCCCAGCATTCAATCTTGAGTTGAAAATGCCCCTCCCGAAGAGGCAATTTGGAATGCTTGCAGTTTTTAAGTTTTTTTTATCCCTGTTACTTTTTTACCTCCCCATTGGAGTAAAAAAAATTGCGTAAAAAATATATGTATCTACATTTATATTTCAAATGGTTTATATCCTATTTAATCAAAATGTATATGGTAATTTTTTAGATGGGGGAGGGGGGTCAGCAGAATGAGTTGTTTTCTCCAGTCTCTATCTTCCCATTACGAAATTGGTATTTAATAACTAGCAATCTCGTTGAGCATTTCCAAACCATTCCCTACAAGATCAATAGAATTTTAAACCCTCTTCTTGTAATACTCAAATCAGGTAACTAAAGAATTTTTCGAATTTGATCATTTCTGGAGAATCTGCTGGAGCAAATAATTCTGCGCCAATAGGAACAGCACTCTACTGAAAAGGGACTTGCAGCTTTCTTATGACGTAGGCGGAAAATTGTCATAGTCTCTCTAACAGTAGAAGTGATCATACGTGTTCGTTGCCCATCCAGTTCAAATACGTCGAAGTGGTTGTATACGTTTGAAAGGTCAGTGTATTCTGTGTCATTTCTATCAGATTCGCTTCTTTAGATAATTTTCTGACGTATACTGATACACTGGTGAAAACGACTAAGGGTAATGTTATGTCAATGTACAGTTGGACTGAATGTAGCTTCGGAAATACCTCATGAAAATCTCTTCAAAAATATTCGCTCAGTATCAGAAATATTCTGGGGCGGGGGTGGCTCAGCTCGCCAGGCTCGTAATCTGTAGTTCCCAGGTTCGAGTCCCAGCTGGGTCAGCGTTGAGATTTATCTCCGCAAAATTCCCCGCCCTGCCCACGGTCAGTAGGGGACACCGATGGGCTTGGAAAGGCCGCCGTCCGTCGGATGGGACGTTAAGCCGTTGCGCCGTGTGCGGGAGAGCACATACCCTGTGCACGTTAAAGAACACGCTGGATGGCCTTGACTGGAGACTACCATCTGTCTCCCAATAGCTGTTCCAGTGGATCCCCAACCTTCTCTGATCCTTCAGGGTCCATGTGACCTGGCCATTTACCCATGGTGTGCAAAAAAGTGCCGCTCAGAGGTAATACAACCTTGAACCTTCGGATGGGATGCAAAGCCATGGCTTAATTTTCGGTACCTTGGATTGGGTTGTTTTACCTCTGAGAGGCAGTTTTTTGCACACCATTTTCTAAATATCCAGTTCACAAGGAACCCGAGTGCAGAGAGGAGGTTGGAGGAGAAGACCCACTGAAATAGCTGTTGGGAAAGAGATGGCAGCCTCCCGCAAAGGCCATCCAGCGGGATATATAATGTGCACAAGGTATGGCTCTCCCGCACATGGAACCACGGTTTAACGGCCCATCCGACGGACGGCAGCCTTTACAAGACCACCGTGTCCCCTACTGACCCAGCTGGGTCAGCGTTGAGATTTATCTCCGCAATAATTCTCCGCCCTGCCCACGGTCAGTAGGGGACACCGATGGGCTTGGAAAGGCCGCCGTCCGTCGGATGGGACGTTAAGTCGTGGCCCCGTGTGCGGGAGAGCCATACCTGTGCACGTTAAAGAACACGCTGGATGACCTTGACTGGAGGCTACCATCTGTCTCCCAACCGCTGTTCCAGTGGGTCCCTTCCCCAACCTTCTCTGAGCCTTCGGGGTCCAATGTGACCTGGCCATTTAGCCCATGGTGTGCAAAAAAGTGCCGCTCAGAGGTAAAACAACCCAACCCGCACATTGAACCACGGTTTAACGGCCCATCCGACGGACGGTAGCCTTTACAAGACCACCGTGTCCCCTATTGACCGTGGGTCGGGTGGGGAGTTTTGCGGAGATAAGTCTCATCGTAATCTGTAGTCCCCAGGTGGTACTCAAACCTGAAACTGCAGATTTGGAGTCCCCCCCCCCTCTGTTTCATCCACAAAATAATTTCAGCTGCTAAGGCCTTTTCAGACAATCTGCCACGATTTTAGTCCTTAATGCTGGTGTGAAATTAGAGAACCTTGCTTCGCTTTGATGATAATATTCTGATGAAGACGTTAAGCCGTGGCTTCATGTGCGGAGAGCCATGCCCTGTGGGACGTTATAACTTTTTTATTCCTCTTGTTCATGATATAAAGTCTGATATGATGTAATTGTTTTAGTCTTGAGAAGGACTTTTTTAGTGTCGATGGAAAGAGTGTTGTTAATGGAGCTCGTTCCTGCCATCCTCTTTGGGGCGGGGGTGGCTCAGTCGGTAGCGCGCCAGGCTCGTAATCTGTAGTTCCCAGGTTCGAGTCCCAGCTGGGTCAGAGTTGAGATTTATCTCCGCAAAATTCTCCCCCCCCCTGCCCCCGGTCAGTAAGGGACACCGATGGGCTTGGAAAGGCCGCCGTCCGTCGAATGGGACGTTAAGCCATGGCCCCGTGTGCGGGAGAGCCATACCCTGTGCACGTTAAAGAACACGCTGGATGGCCTTGACGGGAGGCTATCATCTGTCTCCCAACAGCTGTTCCAGTGGGTCCCCTCCCCCCAACCTTCTCTGAGCCTTTGGGGCTCTTGTGACCTGGCCATTTAGCTCATAGTGTGCAAAAAAGTGCCGCTCAGAGGTAAAACAACCTAAACTACCTAAGCGCCAAGGGATTCTGAAATGCTGGAGGTTCGTCAAAGGATAAGGTGGAATAGTTAATATTTTTTAATGAAAATGTGTTTTGTGGTTTATGTCCTCACAAGTGAATGTAGGGTAAATTCTAAAGCATTATATCTGTATAGATGACTGGATAGAGATTATTGTGGATACGATTAGTTCCTGTGTTTAGTGGGAGTTATTCGTATGGTATGCATGAGGTCAGATTCCCTTGCCCATAGTAGTGATCATAGTATGGCTGTTAAGTTCCATGTGCAGGGTGTAAACAATGTGTAAGAGCAGTTGAAGTTAATCCTTTTATCCGGTGAGTAGTTGCAAGGGAAGGTTTAAAGGAAATGGAACAAAGAAAAAGTGCCGCCAGGAAGCGACGAGGTGAGGGTGTGAATCAACCACGAAGCGACCAAGGTTGGGTTAAAAGGGCAGGGAGAATGGGTCAGGAGAGTTGGCTCCGACATTGTTTAACATCTATACCTCAGATGTTCCAAAACAGAAACGAATCATTAATGCCATGTCTGCTGACGACACGGCATTTCTTGCTCCCTTCCTTCGTGCATCCTTTGCCATGGAAAAGAATGCAGGCAACGCTTAATTCCTTTGAATCCTGGTGCACAGACTGGAGGGTGCAGGTTAACCCTTCAAAAAGTATTGCAGTCCTTACGTCACATAAGAGAAATCCTCATCAGGATAATCTCTACTTGTTCGACAAACGGGTAGCGTGGAGCGACCATGCTAAATATCTTGGAGTCACGATTCAACATAAACTCAGGTTTAATGCACACGTCACCAACGTCATCAACAAAGCAAGAGCACTTCACTGCAAATTATTTCCTATCATCGGCAATAGAGCTTCTACAAACATCCAAAACAAAATCCTTATTTACATTTTTTTAAATTTAAATACCCCCTCAAGCAGCTGCTTGCCACAGAGATCTGACAGGAGCCTGTCAGTTTATATGCCACAGTAGGAGATCTGAGAGGATGGCAGGACCTCAGCAGAAAAACGACACACACATCCATGCCTAATCCGGGGCTCGAACCCAGGTCCCTTAGATCAGTAGCCAAGCGTGCTAACCACTCGGCCACGACAAGTGATAAAACCAATACTCCTATATGCTGCACCCATCTGGGGGTGCAACCTCCATCTCTAATCTTGCCAAACTTCAATCGACTCAAAATAAGATATTGCGATCAGCTATAGCAGCACCCTGGTTCGTCATGAATTCCGTTACACAGAGATCTGAATTACGACTCCATCTTAGAAAGTATAAAGAAACTTGCCAAGAACTACTTTGATACTGCAGATGCTCATCCAAATGCTCTCATCCAGAAGGCCAGCAACTATCAGTTTGTGCCATCCGATAAATTTAAACGGTCCTAGGAGCATCCTCTTCCCTAAAGCTCCGGATGTAGGGTGAAGACGGCTACTGTCTAACTTTTGCCTCTAGCTGTACTCCATTTGGCCCTTCTCCCCTCCCCTCACTCACCACACTTCTCCCATATACCACCTCCTCCCACCCACACTCACTTTACCCAATCTCATATCTCACTGATAATCTTCCTATCTCTTACTAATTAATTTAAACACTCAGATACAATTTTCTTTAATCCATTCTACATCTTTTCCGATAGCCCTAACACTCTTATGACATATATCCCCCCTTTTCCCTCCCCTTCTCAATGTAATTCAACATTGGCAGTCTCTGCAATTTCAACATTGGCAGTCATGGCCGTCTTATTATTCTAAATACAGTCAATAGCCTTTAAGGAATAACTCAGTTTATGCAGGTATAGACTAATGTCTGGTACTGCTACACTCTATTTTGATCCCTGATCCCTGTCAGGAGAGTCAGATCGTTAGAGTCCGTTCGAAGGTTGTTCATGTTTTTTCTAAAGTTCGAATTTGTGAGGTCAGTGTTAGATATGTATTTATTGAAGGAGCTTTCTGTGTGTGCTATCAGTTTGTTTTAGGGGTGGGGGTGGCTCAATCGGTAGCACACCAGGCTCGTAATCTGTAGTTCCGAGGTTCGAGTCCTAGCTGGGTCAGTGTTGAGATTTATTTCAGCAAAATTCCCCATGGTCAGTAGGGGACACCGATGGGCTTCGAAAGTCCGCCGTCCGTCGGAGGGGACGTTAAACCGTGGCCCCTTGTGCGGGAGAGCCATACCCTGTGCATGTTAAAGAACACGCTGGATGGTCTGTCTCCCAACAGTTGTTCCAGTGGGTATCCTCCCCCAACCTTCACTGAGCCTTCGGGGTCCATGTGACTTGGCTATTTAGCCCATGGTGTGCAAAAAAGTGCAGCTCAGATGTAAAACAACCCAACCCAGTTTGTTTCGTACTAGAAGTTTGCAACTGGGGATGAGAGTAACAGTGCCAAGAGGAAAGGAGTTTTTTTTTTCTAGAGTATCAGCAATTTTATTGCCTGGAAGCCTACTGTGGCTTCGAATCCAATTTATGTGTACTTTAGCATGGTGTGTTGGTATAGATTATGTATCTCCAGTAAGCTTTGTTATTAAATTTTAAAGCTGTTATTAATAAGTTTAATATGGGTAAGGCATGGATGTTCGTGTTGTTTTCTGCTGAGGTCCTGCCATCCTCTCAGATCTTTTACTGTGGCATATAAACTGACAGGCTCCTGTCAGACCTCTGTGGCAAGCAGCTGCTTGAGGGGGTAATTATTTATTTATTTTTTAGCTGCTTTATTATCTGAGAATGTGGTTAAATGAGCGTCGGGTTGGTTTGTTTTACCTCTGAGCGGCACTTTTTTGCACACCACGGGCGGCGGCCTTTCCAAGCCCATCGGTGTCCCCTACTGACCGTGGGCAGGGCGGGGAATTTTGCGGAGATAAATCTCAACGCTGACCCAGCTGGGACTCGAACCTGGGAACTACAGATTACGAGCCTGGCGCGCTACCGACTGAGCCACCCCCCGCCCCAAATCAGCGTCGGTATTGTTAATGAGTGAATGCGAGTTTCTAAGAGCCATACCCTGTGCACGTTAAAGAACACACTGGATGTCTTGACGGGAGGCTATCATCTGTCTCCCAACAGCTGTTCCAGTGGGTCCCCTCCCCCAACCTTTTCTGAGCCTTCGGGGTCCATGTGACCTGGCCATTTAGCCCATGGTGTGCAAAAAAGTGCCGCTCAGAGATAAAACAACCCAACCCATCCAGCGTGTTCTTTAACGTGCACACGGTATGGCTCTCCCGCACACGGGGCCACGACTTAACATCCCATCCGACGGACGGCGGCCTTTCCAAGCCCATCGGTGTCCCCTACTGACCGTGGGCAGGGCGGGGAATTTTGCGGAGATAAATCTCAACGCTGACCCAGCTGGGACTCGAACCTGGGAACTACAGATTACGAGCCTGGCGCGCTACCGACTGAGCCACCCCCGCCCCAAATCAGCGTCGGTATTGTTAATGAGTGAATGCGAGTTTCTAAGAGCCATACCCTGTGCACGTTAAAGAACACACTGGATGTCTTGACGGGAGGCTACCATATGTTTCCAACAGCTATCCAGTGGGTCTCCCCCTCTGATCCCTCGGGGTCATTGTGACTTGGCAATATAGCCCAGTGTGTGCAAAAAGGGGTGAATCCCCCTCCATTAGATTCGGCCCTGTATTCAACTATTTATTAGTGAAACGTAATTTTTCTAGTCTATATAATGGTTTTGCTTCTCTCACGTTTAACAATTGCAAATGCCCATATTTTAAATATATAACTTTCATAACTCTAAATATTTCAAATGAATTGTTTTCGAACGTCAAGATTCCGAGATATTGAAATATTTTAATTTCCACTAGGGCAGTGGTTCTCAAACTTTTATTTTTCCCGTACCCCCTGGAAATGTGCATCTGACTGGAGTACCCCTTGTATAGATTGGGGCGGGGGTGGCTCAGTCGGTAGCGCGCCAGGCTCATAATCTGTAGTTCCCAGGTTCGAGTCCCAGCTAGGTCAGCGTTGAGATTTATCTCCGCAAAATTCCCCGCCCTGTCCACGGTCAGCAGGGGACACCGATGAGCTTGGAAAGCCCGCTGTCCGTCGGATGGTACGTTAAGCCGTGGCCCCGTGTGCGGGAGAGCCATACCCTGTGCACGTTAAAGAACACGCTGGATGGCCTTGACGGGAGGCTACCATCTGTCTCCCAACAGCTGTTCCAGTGGGTCCCCTCCCCCAACCTTCTCTGAGCCTTCGGGGTCCATGTGACCTGGCCATTTAGCATATGGTGTGCAAAAAAGTGGCGCTCAGAGGTAAAACAACCCAACCCTTGTATAGATAGATAAAACTATAGTTATAGTATAACAATGGTTATTTTTACTTTGTTACTAGATCTAGCGACTTTTGAGCTCTCACGGCGTACCCCACGTTGAGAACCCTTACTCGAGGGTAATATTTCATATAAACCTTATTTTTAAAGTTACACAGTTTGGAAAATGACTTCGAGTAACACGTTATTTCCCTAAGGTCTTGAGCAGTATGTTTACCCCTATTTTTAATAACATTGAATTATGATATCTCTGTTTTTTTCTTCTATAAGAATACTATACTCGCCTCAAATTTAGGAGGTTTAAATGTCGCTACGAATTATCTACCAGCCGAAGCATTTTGCGTTTCTCGAGTCTGTCATCTACTCTATAATTCAGAGTTTTATTCTCCACAAATGCAAGCTTTCATTTCGTATACAACTCATTACCCCGTAAAATATTGACCCCGTGGAATTTCCCTTCCAATCTTTTCTTTCTTTGGCAGCGCGTGATACTTCCCATTTCAGAAGCATTCACTTGAGTCATAAACTCGTTTTCTTTCGTCAATCATTTAGACATTTTTCCGCTATTGGAGAAGTTTCTTAGAGAGAAGTGTAAAAAATTTTATTTCCAAACACTTTGTTTTTTTTTCAGCTATGATAATAGAAAGCGGCATACCAAATTTCGTAGTTTTAGTTTTTAACGTTTAGGAGAATTTTTTCTTTTTATTATCGGATGGGAAGCAAAAATTTTTTGGTTGCTGTTGTTGGGAGAATGAAATTAGTTTTTTATTTATAAATATTTTATTTGGCGGGACGGGGTTGAGGCTGGTTACATTATTCTCCGTTATGCTAAGTTGGGTTGGGTTGTTTTACCTCTGAGCGGCACTTTTTTGCACACCATGGGCTAAATGGCCAGGTCACATGGACCCCGAAGGCTCAGAGAAGGTTGTGGAGGGGACCCACTGGAACAGCTGTTGGGAGACAGATGGTAGCCTCCCGTCAAGGCCATCCAGCTTGTTCTTTAACGTGCACAAGGTATGGCTCTCCCGCACACGGGGCCAGGGCTTAACGTCCCATCCGACGGACGTCGCCTTTCCAAGCCCATCGGTGTCCCCTACTGACCGTGGGCAGGGCGGATAATTTTGCGGAGATAAATCTCAACGCTGACCCAGCTGGGACTCGAACCTGGGAACTACAGATTACGAGTCTGGCGCGCTACCGACTGAGCCACCCCCGCCCCCACTGTTGAAAGGACTAAAACACATTGCTTAAATCTATTAAGTACATCAAGAGAGCATTGTGTCGGGGTAAACGTTTCAAACACAATTTATACATTAATATGGAAGAGTAACGTCTATCGAAAATTGGCGACTACATTTACTTTTCGTCGTTTCTCTAAGTGTTACTGAATTAAGTGCAGATGAAAAGGGATGCAGACCACGAATAGATATTTTCCAGTTCTCGGCAATTTAGGTGACACATTTTAGTTGACAAATTTTCAAATCATGAAGTTTTGAAAAGAGTAATTGAAATAGTAGAAACTTACTGGCGCAATAGTCAGAGACAAAATAATAAAATATAAGAATCAGTTAAGCAGTTAGTAGGGTCGGATCTGGAGGGGAGGATAGGGGGTCGTGCCCTCCCCCCTTTCTCCGGGAATACACTGTTATACTCCTGCACCGTACTTCCATTTTCTTCTGCATTTCTCTGGAAATGCAAAAAGAAATGGAAGTACGGTGAAGGATTGTAATAATTTATTTCGTAGAAACTGAGGCAGACGTTGTTCAATTACAAAACTTCTGCATATTTCACTCATTTTTCAAGATTTTTTTCTTTTAAATCTCTAAAATAAAAGGGGAACATATTACACTGAAATAAAAATCCAGTCTCTTGCCTCTTGTTTATTTTTTTTTTTAAATACGATCCTGCTATTATTTATTTCGAAGGTCTGAGAGTGGTGGGAGTAAATCACAAAATATCTAAAATTAACGGTCTCTGATCAGGGATTTATACTTTTCTCAATTCTCCACGACAACGTACTTCCCCTGGTAATGAACTGGATGCAGTATAATCGCTTTAGACATTTTAACTTTGGATAAAATTTTGGTAAAATGCAATCTAACAACACATCCTCTTAAAGCCCCACCAGCTTCTAATATTGAAGCATAATCCATTATAATGAAGGGTTGGGTTGTTTTACCTCTGAGTGGCACTTTTTTGCACACCATGGGCTAAATGGCCAGGTCACATGGACCCCGAAGGCTGAGAGAAGGTTGGGGGAGGGGACCCACTGGAATAGCTGTTGGAAGACAGATGGTAGCCTCCCGTCAAGGCCATCCAGCGTGTTGTTTAACGGGCACAGGGGGCCACGGCTTAACGTCCCATCCGACGGACGGCGGCCTTTCCAAGCCCATCGGTATCCCCTACTGACCGTGGGCAGGGCGGGGAATTTTGCGGAGATAAATCTCAACGCTGACCCAGCTGGGACTCGAACCTGGGAACTACGGATTACGAGCCTGGCGCGCTACCGACTGAGCCACCCCCGCCCCTTATAATTAAGGATTGAGGAATTACTTTTAATTTCATTATTAAAGCATCTAGACGATGGACGATTGATTCAGAAGTTTGCATTTTAGGCGCGTCATCAGATATTCCAGTTCGCCTCCACTCAGATTTCTTCCTATAATTGGGGCAAGGGTAGCTTGCCAGGCTTGTAACCTGCAGTTCCAGGTTCGAGTCCCAGCTGAGTCGGCGTTGAGATTTATCTCCGCAAAACTCCCAATCCTGCCCACGGTCAGTAGGGAACACCGGTGGACTTCGACAGGCAGCTGTCCGTCGGATAGGACGTTAAATTGTGGCCCGTGTGCGGGAGAGCCATACCCTGTGCACGTTAAAGAACACGATGATGGCCTTGATAGGGGGGGGGGGGGGGGTACGATCTAGCTCCCAACAGTTATTCCAGTGGGTCCCCTCCCCCAACCTTCTCCGAGCTTTCGTGGTCCTTGTGACCTGGCCATTTAGCCCATTGTGTGCAAAAAAATGCCTCTCAGAGGTAAAACAACCCAACCTAACAATGTAAAATAAAACAGTTACTATAAACAGTTACAGGACTATATTTGTGCTTTTTATGAAATCTGATTCATTTAATTCTTAATCTAGTACTAGAAAAATATAGCACATATATGCAACATTGCTTAATGTTACATTGGTAAACACTGAAAATGGTTTCTTACAAAGTTTTTTTTTTATATTTTTACATTCCTTCAAAAGTTATATAATATATTTCTGAATATACAGGGTGTTTCAAAACTCTCTGTGTGGGGCGGGGGTGGCTCAGTCGGTAGCGCGCCAGTCTCGTAATCTGTAGTTCCCAGGTTCGAGTTCCTGCTGGGACAGCGTTGAGATTTATCTCCGCAATAATTCCCGAAATGTCTGTGTGGGGGCGGGGGTGGCTCAGTTGGTAGCGCGTCAGGCTCGTAATCTGTAGTTCACAGGTTCGAGTCCCTGCTGGGTCAGCGTTGAGATCTATCTCCGCAAAATTCCCCGCCCTGCCCACGGTCAGTAGAGGACACCGATGGGCTTGGAAAGGCCGCCGTCCGTCAGATGGGACGTTAAGCCGTGGCCCCGTGTGCGGGAGAGCCATACCCTGTGCACGTTAAAGAACACGCTGGATGGCCTTGACGGGAGGCTACCATCTGTCTCTCAACAGCTGTTCCAGTGGGTCCCCTCCCCCAACCTTCTCTGAGCCTTCGGGGTCCATGTGACCTGGCCATTTAGCCCATTGTGTGCAAAAAAGTGCCGCTCAGATGTAAAACAACCCAACCCTTAAATTACATAATCTGTAAAACAAATAAAAAAAATAAATACCCCCTCAAGCAGCTGCTTGCCACAGAGGTCTGACAGGAGCCTGTTAGTTTATATGCCACAGTAGAAGGTCTGAGAGGATGGCAGGACCTCAGCAGAAAAAACGACACATACATCCATGCCTTACCCGGTGCTCGAACCCAGGTCCTGTAGATCACATTTGCTAAACTAATATGTCATATTCATACTACAAATGAACAATTCGTATAGTATTTGCTTTCACTATATTTAAATGCTATTTTCGTTTAGATAATAACTGATTTGTTTAACCAGAGCGTGGGTGTCAAATTACTCTATTGATGATGAGAAAACGATGAGTCAATTTGATCTGCGGGACAAATCCAACGAGACCATAACACTTGTGAGCCACAGAAACGGCGGGAAGGCAGTGCGAACGGAGTAGTAGAACCAGACCCTGGGGGGGGGGGGGGCGGGGGGGGGGCTTAGTCGGTAGCGCGCCAGGCTCGTAATCTGTAGTTCCCAGGTTCGAGTCCCAGATAGGTCAGCGTTGAGATTTATCTCCGCAAAATTCCCCTCCCTGCCCACGGTCAGTAGGGGACACCGATGGGCTTGGAGAGGCCGTCGTCCGTCGGATGGGACGTTAAGCCGTGGCCCCGTGTGCGGGAGAGCCATACCCTGTGCACGTTAAAGAACACGCTGGATGGCCTTGACGGGAGACTACCATCTGTCTCCCAACAGCTGTTTCAGTGGGTCCCCTCCGCCAACCTTCTCTGAGCCTTTGGGGTCCATGTGACCTGGCCATTTAGCCCATGGTGTGCAAAAAAAGTGCCTCTCAGAGGTAAAACAACCCAGACACGTAATCTGCAGTTCTCAGAACACGCTGGATGGCCTTGATGGGAGGCTACCATTGGGTCTTCTCCCCCAACCTTCTCTGAGCCTTCGGGGTTCATGTGACCTGGCCATTTAGCCCATGGTGTGCAAAAAAGTGTCGCTCAGTGGTAAAACAACCCAACCCCGACACTCGGTCACAGGGACTCCGCGTTGAAGGATCACTAATGTCAAACTACCAATGCACTGTCGTTTACAACACAGAATTCATTTGATATTCAATTGATTGCTAAATCATTGGATGAATGAATATAAAAAGAATGGGCTGCTGATAACAAAGAGTAAAATGGAACAAGCAGTTGGCATTTCCTCCATGAATGCAGAACATGCCTTTTCCCAGTTAAACGTGCAATGCGATTTATTAATAACTGGTAGATTTACCCGGCGTTACTCGCGTCCGAAATTTTCTAAAATGTAGAGTAGATGACACTCATCACGTCGCAAGCTTCCATTTGGCATAAATATCAACAGCACCGTAACCTTCGAGAACAAGGCCATTGCAACCTCGACGCCGACGAGAAAGACAGGCCACGACATTGAGGCGATCCTCAGCCGTCACGTGATCAACTTAGTCCGGTAGCTGCAAACGTCACTCGATTCGTTCCGAGGCCGTTGCAGCCTAAACTTATGTCACATCCTGTGGATCCACAGTGCATCCTGCGCACGTAGTTCTATCGTAGCAAATCGAGCATTTACTTTTTTTCATAAGATCGGGAGGGCATTTTTGTTTGGTACTGTGCTCAAAAACTGATTGACATGGAATTATTATATGGTATATATGTATATTAGAGTAATATTTCTATGAAAAACCTTCAAATAAGGAAGACGTTGAAACTAAAATCTTGATTTGTAAAAAAAAATAATATAAATACCCCCTCAAGCAGCTGCTTGCCACAGAGGTCTGACAGGAGCCTATCAGTTTATATGCCACAGTAAGAGATCTGATTTGTGCTAAATGGATGACTCAAAATGCAATCGTCGTTTAACATTCCCTGAACATGTAGAACGATACATAAATTACCAGGAGCGTCATATTGTACGTATAATTACAATGACACAATATGTTTAAAAATAAAGTTAAATGCAAATAATTACTCTGTTATATATTAACAAAAATAAAATCATTTTCTTCACGTTTTTCGCGATAAATGCTGTCAATAACTGATCCAGTTTTTTGTACCATTAATAATATAATCGTGACATATAAATTGTTATAGAAAATTAGTATGTTTTATTAAAAAAAAAACACTAATTTTCTATAACAAAATTTTTTTCGAACTAAACCACTAACTGATTTCACCTGTTAAACATTAACAGTTGCAAATCATTCAAAATAACTGTTGCCACTTTTAAATTTAAAATAATGAATGCATCAACCTAATTTCTTTTTGATTTCGCGTGATCAACTTATTGTTCAGTTCGCTGGGTTATCTCCGCAAAATTCCCCGCCCTGCCCACAGTCAGTAGGGGACACCGATGGGCTTGGAAAGGCCGCCGTCCGTCGGATGGGACATTAAGCTGTGGCCCCGTGTGCGGGAGAGCCATACCCTGTGCACGTTAAAGAACACGCTGGATGGCCTTGACGGGAGGCTACCATCTGTCTCCCAACAGCTGTTCCAGTGGGTCCCTTCCCCCAACCTTCTCTGAGGCTTCGGGGTCCATGTGACCTGGCCATTTAGCCCATGGTGTGCAAAAAGTGCCGCTCAGAGGTAAAACAACCCAAATATTATGGCAAGTAAAAAATTATTTTGTTTACCAATAGTTTTTTTGTACCTTTACATCTTTTATGCACTCAGACCATAGTTAATTTTCTTTTGCTACAAAGTTACATATGCCTGGCAAATTGTATCCGAGAAAATGTGGTGGGTACGAAAAGCTCGATTATCTGAGTGAGAAAATTCCAGTTTTTGGTTTAGAAACTTCTGACGTGGGGAGGATAATGGGTTGGGTTGTTTTACCTCTGAGCGGCACTTTTTTGCACACTATGGGCTAAATGGCCAGGTCACATGGACCCCGAAGTCTCAGAGGTTGGGGTAGGGGACCCACTGGAACAGCTGTTGGGAGACAGATGGTAGCCTCCCGTCAAGGCCATCCATCGTATTCTTTAACGTGCACAGGGTATGGCTCTCCCGCACACGGGGCCACGGCTTAACGTTCCATCCGACGGACGGCGGCCTTTCCAAGCCCATCGGTGTCCCCTACTGACCGTGGGCAGGGTGGGGAATTTTGCGGAGATAAATCTCAACGCTGACGCAGCTGGGACTCGAATCTGGGAACTACAGATTACGAGCCTGGCGCGCTACCAACTGAGCCACCCCCGCCCCGAGGATAATGGGTACCTCGAACTATGTCCATTACTTTTCTTTCGTGAAAGAGAGAGAGAAATTTTTAACCGGAGGTGTTGGGTTGTTTTACCTCTGAGCGGCACTTTTTTGCACACAATGTGCTAAGTGGCCAGGTCACAAGGACCCCGAAGAAGGAGGGGACCCACTGGAACAGCTTTGGGAGACAGATGGGAGTCTCTCGTGAAGGCCATTCAGCGTGTTTTTTAACGTGCACAGGGTGTATGGCTCTCTACACGCGGGGCCACGACTTAACGTCCCATACGACGGATGGCGGCCTTTCCAAGAACATCGGTGTCCCCTACTGACCGTGGGCAGGGCGGAAAATTTTGCGGAGATAAATTTCAACGCTGACCCCGCTGGGACTCGAACCTGGGTATTGCAGATTACATGTCTGAGACGATACCTACTGAGCCACCCGGAGGGGAAGGAGATCGAGTGCTGTCGTAACCATCGAAACTCGAGGCCTTTTCACTGGTGACGTCACACGTTCTGAAGTCAGCATTCGTCGATCTAGCATCTTGACACCCCGTAGCTGCTTATGTGTTTGTTGGCGGGATTCCCTCTCTCAATAAACATAGTTTCTTTAAACATCCCACTAACCATTTTCTCTCCATAGGTAGTTGGAATGTGAGGACTCTGCACAGAGCTTATTCTCTTGATGTCCTCACATAAGTATTCCACCATTATAATTTAGATATTCTTGGCTTGCAAGAGACCAGATGGACAGATAAAGGTCAGATTCTTAAAAATAATCTTAAATTTCTCTTTTCAGGGAGGGACGACAATAAGCATCACCAAGGCG